>RCUC01169240.1:0-89120 GCA_003697995.1 Taxidea taxus jeffersonii | reverse complement strand
GAAGGCAGACACCTAACCATCTGAGCCACACAGGTGCCCGCACCTGGGAGTTTTAAGAGAGGAGTAACATAACAACCCATTTACATCAGGGTCATTATGGTTGCTTTGTAGAAGACAAGATATTTAGCAACAATGCAATGATAAAGTGTGTACCATTTCTTTGCTGAATGATGTTGGGCAAATTAACATGGCCACATTGGCTCTATCTGTAAAATGGGGATGTTGACAATCTAATAGAACTGACCACAGTGTTATGATGATTTCCTTGGATAATGCATGCAGTCTCCCACTCCAAACTCTAGCCTAACTTTGGTGAGAGAGGATGAGGGCAGAGTAAAATTGACCTAAAGGGACAATCATCCTATGGACAAAGCATATAGATACCACTGAAGGCCTCTGTATATTTTTAGTTCTTGGAATTAACTATAATTGTTAAAAGAGAGAGAGAGAGATAGAGAGAGAAAGAAACCTCATGAGAAAAAGAGATGTCTAGTTAGGGCCATAGTCTCAGCCTGGTCTCAAGTGTTTATACATTTAATATTTATTTAACAGGCAATCTATAACTAGTTAATTAGATAGCATGCTTAATATCTCATTTTCCTTAGTTGTATGGGTAAATGCTAATTAAATTCCTGAGCATTCCTCACAAGTGTAATGTAATAATAGGAACATCGTCACACACTTATTGGTTCTGCAGATTTGAATTAATTACATTGCAAGTAGATTTATCTTTCATATATTTATACCTCAATAGGTGCTCTTCCCCGACAATCATGGGGGATTTAATTTCCATACCACCACCTTATTAACTCTAAATTAAATATGTTTAGTAGGAGTTTAATACTTGCTGAAGCTCTAGTTAGTGATATTTCTTCCACACATCTGGATTTTGAAATCCATTTTGCCTGATGCTGCTAAAAAGGAATAGAGACAATTAATAAGGCAATAAGAGAGACTACAAAATGTAATTTGGAGACAAGCCAAGGAATCTGCTACTTGACTGTGCTGGATCAGGATCCAGGGGAACATCTCTTGGTTTGGTCAACCTCTTCTCTAGCCCTGGGCATGGGATGATCCCTTGATCAAAAACAAAACACATATTTGTATCTTCCACTCTCCCATTTTCTCTCCATTCTCACTGACGCTGCTGCCTTAATTCCAAGCTCTGTCACGTTTCACATAAGCCAATTAATAGCCTTCTCCTGGTCCTCTACATGTTAAGTCCAGCCTTCTCCCATCTATTCTGCCGTACAGCTAGATACCAGAGAGATCCTTCACTTATCAAGATGATGAGGCTGCTGTTCCTCTCCTGGAATGCCTTATCTCCAGAAGATAGTCCAGATTCTTTACCACTGTCATGTAACATCTTCCCGCTCACCCTTGCAAACTCATTTTTCACCTTTATTCCCATCGGTCTCCCAAACAGACTGTCACATGAAATATACAAATATGAATGCTTCCAAGTATCTGCTTGGGCTGCCTCCTCAATCTCCTGGTTCATTCCTGCCCCATCGCTCAAAACTCAGATGGATTCTGCAGGAGTAAAGAATCAGATATTTGTGTTGACTTTGAAGCATCTAATGCCAAATCAGTTTTATTTCTCTGGGGTCATGGCCCCCAGGATATAGATTGTGAGAATATGAGAAGTGTGTTATTCCTCTCATGATCAGTTTTCTCTTCTCTTCAATGTGTTCCTAGAGTACTTTCCTCTTTCAGAGGAATAATGACCCATTTCCTGTTTCCTCATCTGTCACTCACCTTGAACTCAGGGACTATCTTGCAAGTATTTAATACTTTGTTCAAAATTCATTTGCTGAGTCCCTACCAAATACTAGGAACTGTGAATGCAGAATGCTAGAGAAAACACGTATCACATTATAGAAAAGAAGCAATGAATAGATTGACAAAAAAAGATCATGATAAGATTAATTCCATACAGACAATATGGCAATGGTTAAGAGTAAAGGCTCTGGAGTCTCTTGATGACTAAGTTCCTTATTTGTACTAAGTCTAAACTCTTCATCAAAAAAGGAAACAGAAGAGAACTTAGTAATGCTATGAGGAATACATAAAATAATTCAGATAAAGCACCTGGATGATCTGTTCGCCCAAGTTGTCTGGAAAGGATCTAGCTCAGTCATCTGATGAGTGTGGGAGCTATGATATCTTACACATAGTTATGAGTACACATAGTAGGTACTCATAAATATTAGCTCTTATACTGATAAATAATTTTCTTATACTGTAAATGAGGAAACAAAGGTTAGTATCTTCTTCCAAGGAAAATGGTACATAACAAAACTAATAATGCCTGGCCTCTTATTTGCTTATCACTGAATAATAAATGCACATAAAAGGACATATAAGTAAATAAGAAAAAATAAATAATATACAGCCTGCAGTTTCATCAATAAATTATACATTTTTCCTGGGTGGAGAGAGAATTTACATTTTATTTGATGGTATCAATGATTGTGATAGCCTGAAAATTTTGAAGAAAATTACAGTGAGACATTTCAAAGAGAATAACTGCAAAAGAGTTGATAATAATTTATAAGTGTGTATATCTACATGGCTAAATTATGAATTTTTAGCAAAAATCCTGAGGATCAGAAAGCTGAAGAGCCAGGAGAGAAAGAAGGGTAAGACTAGTTTTATACCAGTGTTCTCAATAAAACTGTACCTTGCCCTTTGGGATCTTAAAATAACTTTCTCAAGGGTTATCATAGTTAACACTGAGACTTAGTGGAAAGGTAAGGGACTGTATTATAATGAATAAGGAAACAAAAGCTTAAAAAGAAGAAACTCACCAAAAGTTACATACATAGTGGCAGAACGGGGCCTGCAACTTTGTATTTCTATTATTTAACAACACTTCTCTTCCACTTCCCCATTGCTATATCCTCCTCCCTCTTCCCTTGTAAGCTCTTGGGAAAGTATCCATTTCAGCCCTTGACTGACTTTGGGAAACGTTTTGTTTGTATGCATTTAAATAATTTATAAACATTAAGACTATCTCATCTTAGCTTTTTATTAAAGAAGTTATTCAGATTTTAGCAACAAAAAGCTCCTGTGTATATTTAAGAAGAAGAGATGGATGCTGTAGTGGCCATTAATAAAGCATTCTTTGTGTTCTTTGTTGGCGGTTTTGTCATCCAGAGAATTCCTGGCATTTGAGTATGGAATTCCAGGGCTCCCTGTTTCACAGCTTAAGGTCTCTTTAAGATGAGCTCTTTCAGATTACTGATTGCCTTCAGCTTTTTGCTGACTTCTTCCCTACGTTCTCAGATTTGGTCCATTCAGCCTTCACCTATCTCTGAATCATGTGTATTTCACAGTATTTCACCTGAACCTCTCCTTGCCTGTACTCAGCTTCATTTTATGTCCTCCCTGGTCCTCATTAGGCATCTTTATTCCTATGAATCTGTGAGGAGGCACAAGCCTATCTATGTGGGAGATGCTCATGGCTCCAATACTGAGAATGAAGGGAGGGGAAAAATCAAATCTTTAGTCCTATCAGCCTATGATTAGAACCAAGGGAATGCTAGAGATATCAATCATATCTTCATCACTGTAAACCCATTTGGACCTTTTTTCCTTCTTCTTTATATACTCTAAAATGTAGATCATGGGAACCAGTATCTGCTTTTTGAGCTACTAGTTTTCAAAGTTTAAGATGCACCAGAATCATCTGGAGGGTTTATAAAAACATACATTACGACATTACTGGGCCCTATCCACAGGGGTTCTCATTCAAAGGTTTTGTGGGAACTAAATATCTGTATTTCTAACCAGTTTTCAGATGATGCAATGATGCTCATTTAGTGGATCACACTTTGGGAAACTACTTCAAAATATATGTTGATCTCTTTTACATCTATGACTTATTTCTCATCTGAGACACCCTTTTAAAAAAATTATTTTTTGGAAGTGTTTATTTGAGAGAGTGTGTACAAGCGGGAGGGGGGGTTAAGCAGAGGGACAAGCAGATCCAATCCCACCCCACCCTAAGCAGGAAGCACTACTGGACTTCAGGGCTTGAACCCAGGGGCCTGAGATTATAACCTGAGCTGAAGTCAGACCTTAACCAACTTAGCCATCCAGGTGCCTCTGGGACATCTTTGAACTCTGCCACAATTTCAGACCAACCACCCACTAAAAGTCACTTAAATGCTGTCTTCACTGATCTACTTATTTATTGAATATGTACTAAGGTCCTGCTATGTGCGGGGTAGTAAATTTGGTCTGCAGCCACAGGAAGATTTGATTACAAAGGCACCCTTAATTCATTAGTTCATCCAGGAAGAACTGCTATCTTCTTCCTCATAGCATGACTACTCCCCTCTACCAAAGAAATTAACCTTTTAAACCCACACCATTGGCATCACTTGAAACTTGACAGAAATGCAATTTCAGATCCTACCTCAGATGTACAAAATCAGAATCTACATTTTATTAGATTCCTAGTTGATTCATATGCAAATTTGATTTTGAGAAGTATCATTTTACTATGCCATGAACTCCTTTAGATAAGAATCTAGGTCTTACTCAGCTGTGACTGTCCTAAAGTGCCTAGCAAAGTATCTTGCCTGGTGACAGAAGGGGAAGGAGAGAAGGCCAAAGATCACTATCATTTTGCCAAGATTTACTTACTGTATGTAAAGCTTTAGCCCAGTTCTTGACACAAGCTCATTTAATTTTTACAACACAAAGTAACAAATGATTACTTGCCATACTGGATCAAACTGACTCTGCTTGAGTTTATTCTGAAATGAAGGCAAACTGTGAGTATCCCACCAAAATTGTATAGGACACAGAAGATATATTATAGGGTTTCACTTACTTGTGAAGCATAAGGAATAACACAGAGGACATTGGGAGAAGGAGAGGAGAAGTGAGTTGGGGGAAATCAGAAGAGGGACAAACCATGAGAGACTGTGGTCTCCAAGAAACAAACTGAGGGGTTTGGAGGGGAGAAGGTGGGGGGTTGGTGAGCCCGGTTGTGGGTATTATGGAGGGCACATATTGCATGGAGCACTGGTGTGGTGCATAAGACAATGAATTTTGGAACACTGAAAAAATAAGATTAAACCAAATTTAAAAAAATCCTTATATAAAGGACATTGCTTCAAAATTATATTTTGTTCTCTTTAGAAGCATAGTGATTATTATTGACAACAGTGATCACTTATTGAGCAGAGTGTTAATCACAGAGTTAGGAGTTTTGTTTGACAGGGTTTGTTACGATGGTTAATTGAGGAAATGTTAGCATTTTCCCTCCCCATTTACTAATGAAAGTGAAATGACAGTGAAATGACTCAAGATCAAGGAGCTTTAGGTAGAAAAAACCAAATATAAAACAGTCAAGATTTGAATGCATCAAAGAAAAGTTCATTTTCTTGGCTAATCAATATTTAGTGTTAAGGAACATCTGGAAAGCCTTTTAACTTTTACTGTTATATCAGATAAAGTTGTAGACTTTTTTTAATTTTTATTTTTTAAAGATTTTATTTATTTATTTGACAGAGATCACAAGTAGGCAGAGAGATAGGCAGAGAGAGAGGGGAAGCAGGTTCCCCGTTGAGCAGAGAGCCTGATGTGGGGCTCGATCCCAGGACCCCGGGATCATGACCTGAGCTGAAGGCAGAGGCTCAACCCACTGAGCCATCCAGGTGCCCCAAAGTTGTAGACTTTAAAGTTGTAGACTACTTTTATCCAAAACCAGTTGTAGAGTACTACCAAAAAAAAAAAAAAAAAAAGGAAAAAACTACTAATTTTCTTGAGAACAAGCTTCACAAGACAAATATAAGCCAGAGCTATGTCTTGAGTATCACTCAATCATTAGCAGTTCTTAATGAAGATTGGAGGATGGTGTTTGCCCTCTAGAGACATATGCAATATTTAGAGATATTTTTGCTTGTCACAACTGAAGATGAGGGTTCACCTGACATCTTGTAGCTAGAAATTAGGGATGTTAAACCTTTACAATATACAAGACAGCCCCACCCACACAATCATCTGGCCCAAAATGTCAATTGTTTTGAGGTGGAAAAGTATGATCTATCTAAAGTATTATACATAAGGGCTATAAAGATAATATTCATTGAACCAAATAATCTGAGAACAGAAAAGGGCTTCTGAAGACTAGAACATATGAAAACTCCTATATTGTCTCTTGGGCTGATGATTCTGAGGTATATTCTGCTCAGCTCCACAGAGGTTACCCTTCTGGATTGAGCCCTAGTTGCAAACAGTGTGGACCAACTTAATAACATCTTTGGATTAGATTTTCCTCCTTCATTGCCAGCTCATCATTTTCTTCTACTGTTGTTTCTTGGAATCACTTCTCAAGTAATAATCTACTGTATAAAAGCTCTTATTTCAGGAATGCTTTACAGGAAAAAAAAAAGGCAGGCTAAGAAAGCAAGACTCGACCTTTTTCTTTTAGCATATTAGAATTCAGATCTGATGATTCAAGCTTATTGAATGTCTTACAAAGCCAACTAACAAAGACACTCTATTGGGATTGATGACAACGGTATTATTGGCCCTTACATTATGAAGTCTGTTTTGCTTTCCCAAAGCAAGAAAATTTAGAGAAATTCTAGATGTGGATATTGTTGCCTCACAAAACTATGAAAATACACACACAAATATATCCATACACACACACATTGTTTCCCACCTCTTAAGCAAAAAGAATAAAAGAAAATATTCATTTCTAGGAATAGGAGAAGAAACTGTGTGACAAAAACACCCACGGAGATACAACCAGTAAGCAAGTGGTAAAACCCAAACTTCACAATCTTCCATCACTTCTGTGTGATTGTATGCATATATTTTTGCATTTTCCTTCCTGAAATTGAGATTGAAGAGTAATATGTATCCACATGTTGTGACCTGGGGACTACTGATACAAGTTGCTGTTCAGGTAAATTAAAAAGTAGTATCACTAAGGTATGAAGGAACCCAGATTTTGTTTATGTTCACTAACTTTCTAGAAGTTCTGAGGTCACTGGGAACAAACATCTGTTTACACATTGTTTACATAGTCACACATTCAGAAAACAGTATGACCAGGCCATGCATCCCATGGGGTGCATTTTGGAAGAATGCTATATTTGGCAAAATTGAAAAAAAAAAAAGGAGCCATATAAGATAAAGTCAGTACATAAGTGCCTGAACTGGAAGAAATATGGGAGTTTTCTGGCCTGTCTGCCTCTTATCATTTTACAGGTGAGAAAACTACATCCAACAAACAAGAGAGCGACTTTCTTGAGATCCATAACAGCTAGACTGGTACTAGAACTCAGGTCTTCAGAGTCCCAGTTTACTGTCCTTTTAGTTACACCAAATAGATTGAATTAACCCAAGACACTATGTAGGCACCTGTCCATCACCTTCTGATGCTCCATTCCTATGCCTCTCTACCCCATCTCCATCCATACCCTTCTATCTTTCTATCTGGGTCTTCGTACTACTCATGCTGCCTTCTAAAGCTGTGTGGAACACTTGCTTAAAGCCCAGGCACAGACCCACTTACAGGAAATTGCAAGACTGAATGTTTCAGAGATGCCTGGGGGATATATTTGGTTATTGATGCTCTGAGAAGCATGAGTTGTATTCTTTTGAAATGGACTCATGATGACAACAAGCTTTTACTGAAGTGGCATTTTCTTCCCTGAGGGCTTAGCTGCAGGAGGTATGTGAAATATGAAAGGATTACTTCATTTTGTTTATTTATTTATTTAGTCTTATTTATTTATCTATTTATTTATTTATTTTTATTTTACTATCTGTCGCTATTGCCTCCCCCCATCAAACTCTGACCCACAGATTCAATTAGAGAGCTTTCCTGGAAGTTTGCTCTTTCTTGAGGTTCACCTGCAGGGTAGGAAAGAATATATTTTGGCCAGAAATCAAAGACACTGCAAACATCCTCTGCTCAAATTACTTTGAGTCCATATTTCCATTAAATTTCCAGTAAAGCTCAATAAATCATTGCATTTGAAATTAATTGTTTCAATGAGGCATTTAATTTTTCACAATCCATTGCTCTGGGTGTATATTAGCTAAATATTTATGAGCTGATTATTTCCAAAGCAGTCAGATTTGTTAAGGACGGAAGATAACCATCTTCCCGTATGATTTGTCCATGATTTTTTTTCCTAAGTGATTACTGAAATGTCAAAGTTGTAAAGAACATTTGTACATTTTACACAAAATGAAGTATAATGTGTTAGATTTTCAATTAATGTCCCAGGCTGTTTCGTAAAGCATGACAGTTTAAAGCTATCTTGTACATCTCCATCCATCAAGTTCCTTGAACTTAACATGAAGGGTTTCCTCCAGTGAAAGAAAACTTCATCACTGGGACACAAGTAAACCAACCTAAACCCAAAGCAGAAATCCCACTCAATAGTTGGAACAGGCAACCAGGTGTAATTACCATAAAGTATTTAAAAAAATAAAAGAAGCAACAAAAATGATGATATTCAAATGTACTATTTCCCAGACACTGATCACTGGTGGATATATAACTAAAAACACAGGAAAAGTTAAAGAGTTTCTGGTAAATATCCTGCTATAAACTCCTGCTGGTAGCTGCTTCATGAGATATTAGAGGTCATAACCTTTTCCCCATTCCTTCTTTCTTTATTGCAAAGTCTTCAAAGGTAATCAAAGTGTCTGTTCAGGATTCTAGTGTTTTTAAATTTTTTATTTAAATTTAAGTTAGTTAATATATGCTGTATTATTAATTTCAGTGGTAAAATTTAGTGGCTCATCAGTTGCATATAACACCCAGTGCTCATTACATCACCTGCTCTCCTTAATGCCCATCACCCAGTTATCCCTTCTGCCCATCCATCTCCCCTCTGGCACCTCTCAGTTTGTTTTCTATAGTTAAGTTTCATATGGTTTGCCTCCCTGTTTTTATTGTATTTTACTTTATTTTTCCTTCCTTTTCTCTAAGTTCATCTGTTTTGTTTCTTAGATTCCACATATGAGTGAAATCACATGGTAATTGTCTTTCTCTGACTGACTTATTTCATTTAGCATAATGCCCTCTAGTTCTATCCATGTCATTACAAATGGCTGATTTCATTCTTTTTGATGGATGAATAATATTCCATGGTGTATATATGTCACATCTTCTTTAACCAGTCATCTGTTGATGGATGTCTGGGTTCTTTCTATAGTTTGGCTATTGTGGACATTGCTGCTATAAACTTTGGGGTGCCTATGTCCCTTCGAATCACTATGTCTGTATCTTTTGGATAAATACCTATTAGTGCAATTGCTGGATCATAGAGTAGTTCTGTTTTTAAATTTTTGAGGAACCTCTGTACTGTCTACCAGTACCAGTTTGCATTCCCACCAAGAGTGTAAGATGGTTCCCATTTCTCTGTATCCTCACCATCAGTTGTTTCCTGAGTTGCTCATTTTGGCTATTCTGATCAGTGTGAGGTGGTATCTCATTGCAGTTTTAATCTGTATCTCCCCGATGCTGAGTACATGATAAATATTTATTTAGTATCTGGACTTAAATATGTTTTTAGGAATTAGTAGAAGGTGGGGGTGTTTTAAAAGGTTGGATGGGCTAAATCATGGAAAAAAGATAAAGACAGCCAGTGGGTTACAAGTTGATGGCATAATCCAGAACAATCACAGAAGGGGGGAAAAAAAAGGATCTCTCGTGTGCACATAATTCAGATTATTAATTCATAAAGTTGGAACATAAAAACTTAGAGAAACAAAATTCAAAGGCCTACAATGTTTAAGTTCCAGGAAAAAAAGACTTGAGTAGAGCTAGAAAGATTTCTAATTTCTTTTGTCTTCTCTGTGGAGCCAGAGATTGACCACCATTGACGAAATGATTTGAAATATCTTACATGTTTTAAAGATGGATGTGCATTTGTCAACATTAACTGGACGCTAGGACATTTTATCGTCTGACCTGTATATGTCTTTCTGATAGTGAGGCTCCAACTATCACCTGTAGTACATCCTAAATTTCCCCTTCCTTTTTCTCAACCACACACAAAAGAGATCATAAATTTGTATCTAATTTGCCTCCTAAAGCTACCTCTCATGTGACCTCTCTATCCCACAAGTACTGCTGAATTCCTTCTCATTCTCGTTTGCCTGGGGGATTCCTTCCTACCTCTTCAGGTTCACACTATGGACACTGTTTGTCTACTCTGAAGTACTTCCTGAACCTGAACACAGCTATAATCTTCTCTTTCTCCCTTTCTTGCATTGGCTTCTGTTTGTACCCATCTTTATTATTATATCTGCATGGACTTCTCTTACAAGTCACGTAGCCAGAAGGGTGCCTGGATGGCTCAGTTGGTTAAGCATTTGACTCTTGGTTTTGGCTCAGGTTATTATCTCGGGGTTGTGGGATAAGCCCCACATCAGGCTCCATGCTCAGTGGGGAGTCTGCATGGAATTCTCCATCTTTTGCTTTCCCTCTGTCCTTCTTCCCATGTGCATGCTCTCTGTCTCTCAAATAAAAAAAAAAATATTTGGAAAAATAAGTTTTATAGCCACAAGCAAGACACTTAATTTGTTAAAACTCTTTCTTTATCCAAATATATGACAAAATATGATCTAGTTGGTTACCTTATTTAAGGACCAGAGTTCATGTATTAAAACACCTAGTAAAGCACCTGTAATGTGGAGTGATCAGTATTAGTTAACTTGGGTGAATGAAAGATTAGCCATTGCTATTAAATTCCTCCCAGTCTCCCCTGAAACTCATTTTTCCTCCAAAGTGGTACAAGCATTTAACTATTCACATTTCCAAAAGAATTTCCAATTTAGGAAAGATCTGGCTTTAATATTTTGCATACCAGAAAAGAAATATGGCTATCCCCTTGTTATAAGTAGTACTGCATGTGTTAAATAGTATTTAATCTATCTTAACCTTTATTATTATTCTACTTTGAAGGAAAAAAGCAATGTCTCTTCTATAGTATGTCTGATATCTATAGTGATAAGAACCAATTTTTATACCTCATTGTATATAAGAACTACATTAATTCATTTATTATTCATCCATCTATCCTTCCTTTCACTTATATGGTCATCAAAATTGTATTTGTGTAGGGCACATGTTTTGACCTCAGAATATTTTAGGAAACACCTAAAATGTCCCTATTTCTAAGCTAAAAAATGGGCACTATCATTGAAGGACTAATGTATCTGAACTTCTTATTACTTATATTAATTATTTAGAAATTAACATTTCTCTTTGACTATAAATGTGTTGTCTTAAATGAGTAAGAGGTTTCCAGAAAGGCCAAGTATTCTAGAAGGGGAGATTTCAGTTATGTGGTCATGGATTTAGAAACTTTCTGGGGCATGTGTGGTGCTGTGAATAAAACAATATTTTTTAATAAAACTGTTAAAATTTCTTTTTTCTTCTTCTTCTTCTTTTTTTTTTTTTTAAGAGAAAGAGAGCATGTGGTGCAGTGGGGCAGAGGGAGAGAGAAAGAGAGAATCTTAAGCCAGGCTCCACATCCAGCACAGAGCCCAGTGCAAGGAGCTTGATCTCACGACCTTGAGATGATAACCTGAGCTGAAATCAGGAGTCTGATGCTTAACCAACAAAGCCACCCAGGCTTCCCCAAACCATTAAAATCTTGCTTTAAAAATCACTTTCACTCACTGAAATCTGTACACATCATCTAATTTGGCATAATAGAGAAAACATGAGTTAGGAATCAGACATTATCTACCTTTAATAATGGCAACATTTATAAGATCTTCAGAAATGGTCATGACCTATGTAAATCACATTTCCCCCATCTGAGTCTCATTTTTAAAGATCTGATAAAATCTTTATAGTGACACCTAACTTGCTTGGCTTTCATCAGAATTAAACGAGGTAATCTGCTGGAACTCTTCATAAAGTACATTGTCAAAATGAGCATTAAATAAATGTCAACCCCCTTCTCCTTTTGCTTATAAGAAATATCAAGTGGAATTCATCGCTATATACCATTTAAATACATCCCCAAGAATGTTATGTGAAAACACGTATTTTTCCTTCCTCAAATGTATTTCAGACCTTTTACATCCCAGATCAAACTTGTTTTCAAGATTTCACATTTGGTTAAGGTCTTGGTGATTTCTGATTAGGAAACAACTAGGTTATCTCAGACTTTAGTGGGCCAATACGTCACCAATGATTTTCAAGAAGACAGAAGCCGTACAAACAATTTCAGATGCAAATTTCTTCTGCATCTGAACATTATGAACTGTGAATTTGGGGGCATTTAATAAAGTTAGATTTCTGCACACAAATTATAGGGTAGATATCCCCAGTGAAATCTTTTGAATCATCAGTCAGAAAAATTAGTTTTATTGTCATCGTTATGTAAAGAGGCAACTTTGGCCTCACACGATCACAGCAGTCTTAGGAAAGGATGACAGTTGTTTGTCTCACAAACACATAGAGATCACCCTGCCTTTCACCTTTCCACACTTTTTCTGTCAACAGCAGACATGTATTGTCTGCAGGAAGAAAGAGATTACCTTACGCATTGCTCTTACTATGATTAATGTGAGGAATAATCATTGAAGGGTACGGTTTCACAAAGGCAACAAATGTCTGCCTTTATGGATTATTGAAAATCATAATGTTTCATCTTCTGTAGGAAAATGAAATGATCAAATACCCGTCTGCAGGATTCAAAGGAAATATAGATACCATTTAGATAGAGTCGGTGTTCATCCATAAAGCGGGCAAAGCATTATATGGTATTCATGTATGCATTAAGGCTATTGAACGAGATGCAATTGTGCTAGAGAAGACAAAGTTGGAACACAGTCAAGCAAAACTGCTTTGAGTTCTTGATACGTCAGGGCATGAAATGGCATGATAATTTAAAAGAAGCTTTGTATTTATAAGGCACTTACACACCAATTATTTCATTTGACCTTCTTAAGATTTACTCGGATAAAAATGGGAACTTTTCTCTGCCACATGTCTGTTTACCACCAAGCTCTGGCTGCTATCTTGACCTACAAATAATTCCTAGATCCATTCACTCTGTATTTCCATGAATACCACCTTTGTCAAATGCTCTACCACAGCTCACGTGGACTAACACAATGGTCTCCTAACTGGTCTATGTCCTTTAGGATCAAAGACATCTATTCTGTCCATGAAAGCCAGAGTAATCCTTCTGGACTATAAATTATACCATGTCACTTCACTGTTTAAAGTAGTTAGTGGCTTTGCTCTGAACTTCAAATAAAATCTGCATTACTAATTAAATCCTATTAATTTATCTGATTTGAATTCAATGGGCATATGCTCTGGCCCTTCTTTTGTGGCTCTTGATCCAATGAATGCCCCTTTCTCCATCCTTAGGCCTTCTGAGGGACCTTCAGTATTTCAATAATAGTCTTTTTTAGGCCTTTTACATATTCACTGTTTCCTTAAGGTTCTTTTAGCTTCGACCTACCATCAATCCCCAAACCATACGTTTTAGGCTTTGTGGTGGCGGGTGACATTCTACCTCTAGGTACCAAAATATCTTCCTGTTGTTTGATGTCATGTACCAAGTAGCCATGAGATATGGTGGCTTCGAACAGAAACAGGGTTTAGTTTGTTAAAGGATCTCTAAACTAGACTGGAGTTGGCAGACATAGCTTATCTCTGCTGCATTCAATACTGTCTGGGGCAATTCAAAGGCTGGGGCTAGAATCATCAGAAGACTTTTTGTACTCATGTGTGTTGCTGGTCCAGGAGGACTCAAATGATGGAGACGAGAACAGATGGGATTCTTTGGGCACATACCTCTATCTCTAAGGAAAATCTCCTTTTGATTTCTCCAACTTTGCAGCTTCAATATAGCTGGATTTCTTTCAGGATGCTCCAGGACTACCAAGGGGTATGACTTCAGCCTCAGTCTTTGAGCTGAGAAGATAAATCAGCACCTGAATTTTAGGGTAATTTTCTAGGAAGTAATTGCTAGCTAAAACAAGTTGCAATAAAATACAGATCATACAACGCATATCTTTGTTAAGATAGCAATAGAGGCTCAAAAATGGTTTTAAAACATCATATGTGGAACAGGAAGGCAGTTTATTTTAATGAGTTTTTTGCCCGTATTTCAACCCAACCCTCCATCCAGAGGCATGTGTTTTTGTCTTTTAGTATTTTATGCAGGTTTATTGAGGTAAAATTGAAATACCATAAGCTTCACATATTTGAAATGTAAAATCTGATCATTTGTGACATTTGAATATATCCATGAAATGATCACCATAATTGATAATGAAAAATTCTCTCATCTCTCCAGATTCTTCATTACAATCCCTTCCTGCTCCCCTTCTTGCCCTACCCTATATATAGAAAGCCAGTGATGTGCTGTCCCTTTATATTAACTTGCATTTTCTGGAGTTTTATGTACAAAGACTCATATAGTATGTATTACTTTTTGTTGGTCTTTCACTCAGCATTATTTTAAAATCCACCGATATTGTTGTGCATGCCAAAATAGTTTATTTCTATTGCTGAGCAGCGTTCTTTTGTAGGAATGTGGCACAACTTGTTCATTCATTCATCTGTTGATGGAAAGTCACATTGCATCTAGTTTCTGGCTATTACAAATAGAGCTGCTTTGAACATCTGTACACTGTCTTCATGTGGACATATATTCTTGTTTCTCTTGGGTAAATATCTAGGATTAATACAGCCAGGTCATATAATAAACAAGTACTTAACAGTAGCAGAAACTGCCAAAATGTTCTTCAAAGTAGTGGTGCCATTTTATGTTCCAATCAGTAGTGTACGAGCATTTTGGTTGTTCTACATCTCATCAACAGCTCGTATAGTCCATTATTTTCATTTTAGCCATTTCAGATAGTGCACGGTGGTTCTAATTTGCATTTCTCTAATGGTTAATTATTTTGTGTATAATTTCTTGGGCATTCTATTCTCTTATTTTGTTTCTCATATCTGTATATCTATTCAAATATTTTAACCATTATTAATTGGGTCATTTGTCTTACTGAGTTGTATTATTTATATATTCCAGATATAACTCTCCTTTTATTTATTTATTTTTAATTATTTTAAAGTTGGTTCCATGCCCAGTGCGGAGCCCAACATGGGGCTTGAACTCATGACTCTGAGATCAAGACTGGGAATGAGGTCAAGACTCAGTTGCCTAAAGCCACCCAGAAGCCCCTGATACAACTCTTTTATAGATCAGTGTCTTTCAAAGGTCCTTTTTTCCAGTTATGATATCAAAACTGGAGAAAAAGGGGTGTCTGAGTGGCTCAATTAATTAAGTATCTGTCTTCTTCTCAGGTCATGATCCAAGAGTTCTGGGATCAAGCCCCATGGTGGGTTCCCTGCCCAGTGGGGAGTCTGCTTCTCCCTCTGCCTCTCCCTCTCCCTGTTTCTGCTCTTTCTTTCTCAAATAAATAAGTAAACTCTTAAGAAAAAGAAAACTGGAGAAAAAGTAAAAAGCACTTGTCTTGTGATGAAGTACAGTACTTGCCACTTTATGTATTTTAATCTCTAGCTTTCTTACTTCTGATGACAATTAGAACCATGTGGAAAAATGTAACAAATACAGATGCTCACTTCCCACTCAGTTCTATCAAGTCAGACTCTTTGGAGATGGGACACAAGCTTAAGTTTTTTTTGTTTTGTGTGTATTTATTTGTGTGTGTGTGGGTATTTATTTTGTTTTTTAATTACTCAGGCATTGTTTTAATGTACACTCAGCGCTGAGAACCCTGCCTTACCAAGGTTGCTGGTGGGATGGATGAGACAAGCTTTCTTACTTCTGTTTTATAGATGAGGAAACTGAAATTCAGAGGTGATCAAAACATGGGCAGAAAGGGATGCCTGGGTGGCTCAGTTGGTTAAGCGGCTGCCTTTGGCTCAGGTCATGATCCCAGCATCCTGGGATCGAGTCCCACATTGGGATCCTTGCTCAGCAGGGAGCCTGCTTCTCTCTCTGCCTCTGTCTGCCTCTCTGTCTGCCTGTGCTCGCTCGCTCTAACTAATAAATAAAATCTTTTTAAAAAATGGGCAGAGATAAGAGAGAGAGATTGAGAGAAAAGGCTAGGAGTCAAGTCAAGGTCTCTTTACAAAGATGTGGCTTTGATTCATTCTCACTGTGCGGGGACAGGAATGAAAGGCAATGCCTCTCAGAACAAGGTATGAAGGACAGCATGAGGTGTTCAGATGCAGATAAAGAATGACGGCCACATTTGGCATGGAGCAGTCACTCAACAAGTATTTGCAAAATCCTGAAAGAACGTGAGAAGTGAGAAGACCGTGGCAGGCAGCCTCATGAACAGCATATCCCCACTTTAATGACATCTTTCCCTTGACGAGTTCCAGGCTGATGCCTTTTTTGAGCTTAGCAAAAAGACAGGCCTTTCACTGTTGACTCCTCTAACCTGCTCATCACTTGTTCAGTCTGTGGAACCCCCTGACAGCTAGGGAAGCCCCATTTGTAGGACCAGCTGCATCATTTGTCTAAGAAAGAACCTCACTATACATTAGATATAATTCTTCATCTGTTTAAAAAGGTAATTTCAGCACACGGACTCACCTACCAAGAATGTCCCTCTTCTCTCCATCCACTCAAATCCTCCCTATACTTTCAGACCCACTGGCAAATCCATCTCCTCCTCATAGCCTTCTCTCTGACCCCTCTTTCAATTGCAATAATTACATAAATCAATCAATCAATCAATAAATAAAATAATTACAATTCCTATTGTAATTATTGTCCCTGCCACTCACATTGTAATCTATCAGGAGCTGCCTGATAATATCTATGCTACTATTTTCTTCCAAGTTATTTTATATTCTGCATTACTTTTTAACTATCATGATGTATATATCTCATCCCTCCCTTAATCATGAGATGGGCTCCATCCCTGTTGCCTGGCAAGAGCTGGGCCACATATTTATGTGTGAGTAGAAAAGTTATGCATGCAAAAAGCAATCATTCCAACATATATCAGATCACATATATCAGGGATATTTTTAGGGGAAAACCATGGAAAATTGCCCCAGGGAATGAGTGATTTTAAAGATTTTTCAAGGGAATTTTAGTTGAAAAAGCTTGACAAATGCTGCTTTAGCATAAATTATATCACTGTATCTAAGGGAGGAAGGGGCCAACAGATGATTCATGGAGTTGCAGAGACATAAATTGTAGAGTCCAGGTTGCAGACCTGTCTCTGTTGTGGAGATTTAGGGTATCATTCTGCGAGCCTGACACCACCAACATCCTGTGCTCTGATGTCAGGCATACCAAAGAGGTTTCTGATAATGGTATCACTTCTTTTGGAGCTGGTCTATAGACATGGAAGGTTCATCCAGATAAATCGTTCCAGTGATCACATGACCTCATCACCTATTCCTTCATACGATTTTTAGAACAGCTCATCATCTATCCTCTGTTTAAATCTCTGGATTCATTCCCTTGCATCATTATGTTATGGTACCAGAGAGTCCCTTTTTTGTTGCCTGAAGATGTTCTGCCCTTTAGGATTCCAGGTTGCTCCCTCAGCCTGGAACATATCTCTAAGTGAGATGACAGAAAATGTCCTAGATTTTGTCTTGACCAGTGATGTTCAGCTGATCAGTACATGCAGGACAGGCAGTAAAAGGATGAGGATGGAAGAGAGGGCAGGGGGTGAGTCCCAGGGGCCACTCTGCACCTAGGAAAGACTCAGATGTCCCCCACTAAAAATGAAAAGCTACTGGAGGTCTCTAGGCAAAAAATTCATGTTAGAAATGCTTTGACTTTTTGTGGAGAATGGTCAGTGTGGGTGAAGAATGGAGACAAGAAGTTTGTTATAAAGTTATCACGACACTTGGATGAAAAGTAATGGTAGGCTGAAGGAAGAGAGTAGCAACACAGATGGGAAACTGTCATGGATCCAAGATATATTTACAAAGCACAATCAGAGGGACTCAGTAATTGACAAGATTCAGATTAGTTGGGTTGGAGGGGATGCAAAACAGGACCATAAAAGACCTATCTTCTGACCCTTATCTTGAAAAGGTAAATAGTACTATTTGGGTTTTTGTGAGTCCTTACTGAATTTTCTTGAATGGGTTTCCTCAAAGTGTCACGATAACAATTTACGGTACATCTCTCCTTTTATAATTGTTAAATGAATGAGATGCCTTACACCATGCATCATGTAATCATTCTCACAGATCCTAATGTTAACATCCTCGAGATTTTCTTATTGGTTAAATACTTTAACTGTCTAAAGTAATTGGCTTCAAGAACTTGAACACATCAATATTAATAGAGAAATTAGGCTCTGATGTTCCTTTACAAAAAGAATAATGATAAAAATAAATCCAAGAGGTATAGGGTAATGTGTGCTAACAAGAAAGAGAGAGAGAGTGAGAGTGATGGTCTGAGCTCTGCGTTCAATCTCCTGTGATGGCTGATTAATGGATGTGTGTGTGTGCTTCCGACTGAAAAGCAGATCCAGGTGTGTCCCAGAAAATAAGACCTACGGTAAAGTAAGATGAGGCCCACATGCTGTAACAGCTTTGGTTTCCTCTAGATCTAAGGATTATCAGGATCTCTCTCCAGTACTCAGTGACTGGGGAGATCAGAGTCTTTCAATCACAGTATAAAATGCACAAGAGAGCTGCAAGCACGTGGTTAATTACTCTGACATGTAATTACACTGGGTCAACAATCAGAGGCTGACCACAGGATTTTGAAGGGAAGTTGGCAAGAGGCTTAAGAAAGAACAGAATATCAGAGGTAGAAAAAGTTTAGATATTATTTTACTTCATTCCTTGACTGATTAAGAAACTGAGTCTCAGAGAAAATAAGACACTTAAATAAGGTCAGACAAATAATTAAATCATGTTTACCCATGGCTCTGTCATAAATGTCACAACATTTTCATATCTCTCCATGAAAAGGGCCTCCTCTTTTCTCATCGGTTTTATGTATACAAGAAGGCCTTCTTATGGAAATTAAAACAGAAGACATATTTAAAGTATATATGAAGAGCTCAAGTCTCTTCTGAGCTCAACTGATTATTGCTCCATCATTCATTTTGATATTGGGGAAGAAATAAGCATTTAAAAATGTCCACTTCATGATTTCTTCCAAAACGTCTAGGGAATTGTAATGGCAGACAACCTGGAATCCTGTACTCACTCTCCCTCTCATGATTTTATCTACGATACATGTCTGCACTCCACATAATTTTCTTCTTCTCTATTTTCACCCTCCTTCTTAGACCCATTATCACCTCTTACAAAGTGAGCATGGTAATCTCCTAGTTGGGCTCTTTGTACCCACTCTTGTCCTACTCCAGTATTTTCTCCAAACATCCCCCCAAATAGTTAAAATGCCAGTGTCATCATGACATGACTGCAAAGTTTAAATCCTTAGTGCTTTCCCAGTGTTACAGAGTATATCCCCAAATCTTGCTGATGTGCCCTTTGACTCATGTCCTGTACTTATTTTGTGTTTTCTTTTTACCCTCCATTTTATTTTATTTTATTTCTTTTCAGTGTTCCAGAATTCATTGTTTATGCACCACACCCAGTGCTCCATGCAATACGTGCCACCCTTAATACCCACCACTGGCTCATCCAACCTCCCACTTCCTTCCCCTCCAAAACCCTCAGTTTGTTTCTCAGAGTCTTGTGGTTTTGTTCTGATCCATCCATTCTGCTCTTTTTGTCAGTGATCAGCTCTATCCTGCTCCTTCTTCCCATTGAGTCTTTGTACCTGCCTTCCCTCTGCCGGAAATAAATGCACTGCTGCCCTCACGCCCTTTTCAATGACCTCCTGAGCATTCCCCCTGATTTTCTCCCGTGTCATTTCCTCAGTGTCCTGCAGCTCAGACCAATCCACTTTGCCATATACTCCCGTAGAACTGATGCCTTTCCTTTTCAGTAGTTTTTCCCATTCATCATTATATTGTAATTTATGGCTGGTTTCCCAGGTAGATCCTAAACTCCATGAGGGTATGGTATGGACAATGTATCTGATGGGGCTCACCACAATAACGGATGTATATCAGACACCTAACATTCATTTGCCTACCAAGTTTTAGATTCAAGTCCTTTATGCACAAGAGACCTAGGATTCTTCTAGTTTGTACCTTCATTATAAGGATAAGAGGATCAAAATCTGAAGACATAAGCAGACTTCTCAGGAAGCCAGGTCTGGGGACTACATCAAGGCCTCCTCCTCTGATGATGCTTCTCTAGCTCTTCTATGTCATTCAAGTCCTTATGCTTCTTGTGTATTGTGGCTGAGCTATTCATTCCTAAGAAATTCTTATTACTTTTTGTCTTCCTCTGTGAATGTTTAAAGATTATAGAAACAGGCAATGTGGGTGTCCAAGAGTTCTTAATATAAAGAGAGGTTCTTGATCATATCTGCCAGCTTTCTATTAAGGCTCCCCGAGTAGAAGTCTGCCAAGGCAAATTTCAAATAAAATATTAATAATATAGAAAAGATTTTACTTTGCAGAGGCTTTTTTTTTTGGGGGGGTGACTCAGCAGTTACTTTAGATTTTACTATCCCATACTAGTTCCTTTATATAGGATTTTAAGTAAGAAAACTGTAAATCGTTAACACTCCAGGGACAGCTGGGCATATTGGAGGACAGTTAGGCTTCTTCCCTCCTTCAGTTCTTCTTGGCCAGATTCTGACTAATTTCCTTAGCATCTCCATTTATATGTACACGAAGGACTGGAAAGGTTCACATCTTTCCAATCAGAAGTGTTGCATGGATCACTGACTTTGAAAGGGAAGTCAGGTACTCAACCTCTCCACTCTGTCAGGGGAAGGAAAGCCTTTCAATTCAATCTCGATTTATCTGAAAACTCTTCTCTGCAGCATGTTAATTGACTGTTTTAAAGGACACCGGTTTAGAAAAAAAAAATAAGAATAAATGTTCCAGCCACTGACAATCCACACATTATCACCTTAAGCTTAACTTAATTAGATTGAGTCACTAGTCAGAAGTTTTGACCTTCAGAGAGAACACTGTTACTGACTTCAGTCAACCATATATATTCCGTACTGAATATTAGATCTCAAAAAAGAAAAGCAAATTCTTTATACACAGCATGTGGCCTGTGAATACTCTTGACTCATTACCTATTTGTACAATAAGAGAATGGGGAAAATTACAGCAGTCTCTATAACAGTATGTTAATATTAATATAATGGGCATTATGTAATATAATGGGTGTATTAATATTAGTGGGCATTTTTTTTTGGTTTTTAAAAAATAGCATAGTGATTTCACAAACATTATGAGGTCTAGTGAATTAGTAAGGCCTGATGATTCAAATTTCTCATCTTTGAAAAGACAGACTTGAGTCATGGAAAGAAGAAAAAAATATATAAACTGAAAGGCTGTAATAGTACAGAGAAGTCCAAGAAAAGCAGAAAAATGTGTAAAGACACAGCCCAAAACAGATAGAGGCATATTAAAGTTTTTGTGTGTGTTGTTCCTAACTAAGGCACAGAGAAAACAGCACCATTTTTCCACAACAGTGGATACATTGTTGGGCTGTTCAAATAGTAGTTGGGCAAGTCCATGACAGTTCCTTGGGGAAGGAGAATTCCAAAAGTTCATGTAGACAGGGTAACTTCTAAAGACCAGGCACAATTCGGGAAGCAAATTCCTCCCAGGAGTACCTGCTAGAGATGAAAATTCATCCCCATTAAGCAGTAACATTAAGTTGGCCTTGGATCAGCCAACTCTGCTTCCTACAACTGAGCCTCCTTTACACCTACTCTTTCTCTAAGAACTCCCTCTAGAAAACACTGAGGAAAAAAAGAGGAGAATGGCAAACACTGGCATCTACTGAGTATGATGTCATGTTGTATGCCAAGTGCGGAGTAGATTAATGCACAGTGCCTTACACGCAGCACATAAAGAACAGTAATTATGTTATTATAATTATTCTAACCTTCAGTGCCAGTATTTCTTAAAGCATGGCACTGCTTAGCCTACATTAGAATTAGCTAGAATGCTTGTTAGAAATGTAGATTCCTGGGCTTTATGCTTTTTAAATCAGAATCTCACTGGGCAAGGCCCAAGAATCTGCATTTTGAAAAAGAAAATGTTGATTCAAACTAATAATTGAAAAGCGCTATTTTACATGCCACTATGTTACACATTTTGTTTCACTTAATGCTTGTAAAAAATCTGATTTTACAGGACAGAAAATGGGGGCTCAGATAGTTCTTGTAAATTCACACAGAGCTGATATTCCAATAAAGTTCTGTCTGACTTCAAACTGTGTCCTTTCAACTATTTGAAGCATTGAGTTGTGAAAAAAAAAAATCCATGCTTCTGGGAATTACTGCTCTGGGATGGTCTTTGGTATTGCTTTAGCCCAGCCACAAGGAGAGGAGGAAAGAAATTAACAACATGGAGACTGCCCACTGCATTGGTGCTGAGGAAGACACTAATTTAGTGCTCATCAAGGAAGAAAATAATAGCTGGCTCTCTCAATCCCCCACATTTATATGGTAAGCCTTACTTCAAAGTCACCCTGGAAAATTACATGACATTTTTATCACAGTAATTTTCAGACTTGGTCATTATCTTTAACCAAACATTTGTGCCACACTTTGAACAGACACATATATCAGGCAGGCAGTAGACTGCTCTAGCAAATTCAAGGGGAGACTTTTGCAATCTTTTCGGCATTGTCAATCAAGAGATGATGGTGATAAGGGAATGAAGGAAAGAAATGTCAGAGGGAAAAATGTAACCAACTGACAAGCCCAGTTATCAACCCAAGGGACGGAGACTGGGGACTAGGGGTTTCAGCTAAATGGGCTGTCCCTCCTGGTATAAATGGCTAGTGCTTAAGAGATAATTCTAAAATGTCTATCCAAAACTGGAATCCCAGGCCTCCTATGTATTAGTGGTATGACCTTGGGCAATCTACTCCCCCTCATGGGATACCAGTTGCTTAAGACATAGCTTAGTTTAGCTTTGTGCTGTGTATAAATTCTGCTAGCTGGATTTTTATTTTTATCATTATGGCACAATTTATTGATCTACTATCTAGTAGATGTCAAATGTTTTGTCTGGATCTTTGGCCTTCTTGAGCTGAACTTCACCTAGCCCTATAAATATCGATCATGTATTTTTAGGTTAGACTGTCACCAGTATATGCTTATAAATCCAGTCTATATTGTCACATTCATCAGAAGAGTTCAAAGCAAAAAAACAAAAAAACAAAACAAAACTGTATTTAGAGATAGAATTCCAAAGTTCTACACTTGCTTTTATACATTATTCTCTGTGTGATTCTAGGTTGGATGCATACCCTCTCTGAGGCTCAGTTTTCTTAGTGAAAAAGGGAGCTAGTAACATTTAATTACCAGAGTTTTTGTGCAATAAGTAATAGGATACCATAGAATCATTTACTTGCCAAGCATAGCACCTGAAATAGAACATATGCTAGACTGTCACCTGAATATCTACCTGGCATTTCTAGTTTCTTTATAACAATGACAACAAAAAATAACAATCTGTAGTCACTCTCTAGAAGCAAAGGCATTTTAGTTTTATTAATTCTGGTGCAAACAAACCTCTTCTTGCTTGCCTGGTCTCTCCTGGAAGAAGTTCACAGATAGAGTGGCTTCATCCCTTCTCAACTCTTTTCTCTTCTCCTATGGTTATTGTTGTAACAACCGACTGCAGAGTGTTGACATTGTACAAATAATATGAAGGTAGTAATTTATGGTGCACTGGGCACAATTTATTTTTAGATGTCCAATGAAACAAGGTGTCAACAGTTTATCAATATCAAACAAAAGGATATAGATCAAGATTTTAGGAAATACAGCTGTGTATTCTTAAGGTGGACTTAGGTAATATGAAGAGTTTAAGGGGCGTGGAGCAAGACTACCCCGATCCCCGGTTGAATGGCAGAAGCCTAGAGAAGTTCTATGACTATATACTGGGCTCCAGTATTTCATACACAGCATGTTCTTTTTTTTTTTTTCAGCAAGCATGTATTAGCGTCTACTTGGATCTGAGCATAAGACCTGGTATTGGAGGTTGGGATGAGAGAGGGGCACATGATAGGACCCCAAACATCAAGTAAGTCATATATTAGTAGAGCACAGAGAGCTCTCAGCTGATCGCTGATTGGAGTCCTGCAGAGAGTAATGTATGAGGTTAAGAAGAAGACAAGGAAGAGGGACAGATGTCCACCAGGCCGTGTTCTCAGTACAATGGTGGACACATCGGTTCTATCAGTCAAGCTTGATGCTGTTGTGCAGTTTATAACTGGGAGTGAGATCTGGTATCAGACAAAGAAGTACACAGTCAAAAGGCATGATTTCAAATCACTTAACACATTTAAAGAAAACACACATGGGTTGGAGAGATTAAAAACTTTATACAGGGCAGTCACGGAAGGCTTTGCTGAGAATGTGGAGATTGTAAGAAGGTAGGCCATAAGCAGCTTTTATTTAATATCCATGCAGATTTAAAAATGTCATTGTCTTTCCTCACTTACTGTGGTAAACAGAAGAATGGACATGTCTGATTTTTTTTTCTTTCCTCAAAGAAAAAGGCTGGGATAAGAAATTCTGGGTCAAGGTAATTAGGTATAAGAATAAGTCCAGCTTAATTAAAATGTCCATCTACACTCAACATTTTATTTCATTGAGATTTATTAAAATAGATATTTGTTATTAATCAAAAGTCAATTGATTTCCCAAAAAACATTTATCGAGACTTAACAACTCGGTTATGTATGTTATGTGGTTGTTAAAGTCTCAATAAATCTGTTTTTCCAAATCAATGTGAATTTAATTAAAATGTAAAAAAAAAACCCACCAAAAAACAAACCTCAAACCTTATCTGGTTTGCTTCAAATCCTTATTTTATACAACTAATAGGATGTTATTAAGAGCCTGATCTAGTGACTATAGGGCAGGGAGAATTTAGTGTTCATTAATAATGCTGGTAAGAACCAGAGCAGCCAGAGGAGAGTTGGGGAGAGAGAAACAGCAAAATGTTTGCTGAGGCAACTGTCAGATAGCAGTGAGGGGTACGCTGAAATACCACAAAGTTTTGATAGACCCTAAATTCAATTAGTCAGACACAGACATCTCAGTATGTACAGGTCATATGAAAGGTAGATCACACTGACCTCCTTCAAATCCTTGATTTATTACTGTCCCAATAATCACAAAGACTGTACCAATTTGAATAGCACACTCTCCCTCAAATTCCTGAAAACGGACTTGGTACCATTTAATGTGACTTTATTTGGAAATAGGGTCTTTGTAGATGTAACCAAATTAAAACAAAGTCATGCTGGCTGAGGGCAGGTCCTCATGCAATGACTGATGTCCTTTTAAGAAGAACATGTGGACATGGATATCCAGGGGAGAAGGCCATGTGAGGATGGAAGCAGATACTGGCGTGGTACATCTACAAGCCAAGGAAGGCCAAGGGTTGCTGCAGCCAAGAGAAGCTGGGAAGAGGAAGCAGGATTCTTCCCTAGACAACATGCCCTGCCAACACCTGCATTTCAGACTTCTAGCCTCCAGAGCTGTGAGAGAACAAATTCCTATTCTTTCAAGCCACCTGGTGTGTAGTAATTTGTAATAGCAGACCCAGGAAACTAATACAGGGGTAAACAGAACTCCTGGAATAGAGCTAGCCTTTATTATTCATCTGCAATTGCAGTCATATGAAGAGTACTCAAGAAATGTGAGCCCATGGGCTCCTCTCAGTATGTCACCTGGAAGACCTTTCCCATCCTGTCTTTATCTCTACCTGGTGAATGTTTACCTTTCAAAGCCAGTTAATTTTCCACCTACTCCATGAAGGATTCCCTACAGATTCATCCAGAAGGGATCTCTCCCTGTTAACTCCTGATTCACACTGATTATTTTTTCTTTCAACAGAAAAATCCTTATTCACATTGTAATTAAGTTATGGTATCACTACCTATTTAGAAAATAAATACTCAATGGGTGCCTGGGTGGCTTGGTGGGTCCAGCCTCTGATCTCGGGGTCCTGGGATCAAGTTCCACATCAGGCTCTCTGCTCAGCAGAGAGCCTGCTTCCTCCTCTCTCTCTGCCTGCCTCTCTGCCTATTTGTGATTTCTTTCTCTGTGTGTCAAATAAATAAAATCTTTTTAAAAAAGAGAAAATACTAAAGGCTGGTTTAGTGATATGAATTCATTCAACAAAATTGTATTAGTTGTCTATTAGAAGTCGATAGTGTGCTAGATACAGAAGGTACTATGATAAAAGAAGGTACCTGACTCATCTGTATGTATATCTGATGAAGTTCTAGAACACAGGTGAGGTTCGGTGGGGTGAGGTCCAGAGCCGATGACCAAGAAAGAATTCTTGAGACATTTTTAGTGCGAAATGGTGGTTTATTAAAGCATGGGGACAGGACCTGTGGGCAGAAAGAGCGGCTGCTCGGGGTTGTGAGGGATGGCAGGTTATGTACCCTGTGGTTGGGGGAAGGTGAGGGAAGGGAGGCTTCAACAGAACTTTCATATGCTAAGGAGGGCCTTCAAGGTACTGGACACTGGAGGTCTTGCAACGTCGATCAAGGTTGTCTTTCCCTTTTAGCAAGCCATTAACATCAAGATAGTTGGGAGATTCCTAAAGAATGTCACATTTGTCCTACTCAGGAGTGGTGGGGTTGAGGGGGAGATTGGGAGGTGTCAGCCTTTTGCTTGAGGTGAGGGGGAGACTGAGAGGTGTCAGCCTTTTGCTTTGTCCTCAGCCAGCTTTCTGGTCCCTCAGCATACCCACCAACCACAGTACATGTACATAGGAGGTACTCAATCATTTCTGCTTTGGTGCACAATCTTTTCTACTTCCCCATGTGCAAGGAGACATAACACAAAGAGATAACAAACCTGGTCTAAACCAGGCTCTGCCACACCACATTTTGTGGCCAAGAGCATGGTTCTTAACTTTTCTGAGTCTCATATTCCTGATTTCTAAAACAGAGCTCATAAAAGGATTTACTGATAAAATAATCACAATGCAATTCAATAAATATTAATTGCCCTTCCATGTTCCCAGGAGCAGTCACCCCTTGATGACGGAATGACTTTTTCCTCCTTCTACCTCCACCTTGAGCAGATTTTAAAAAAAAAAGCTCCTGGGATACTAATGATTCCATTTGACCCTGTTCCAAATTCTCTCTTATGAGAGCATCCTAGAAAGTTGCTATCAGACTTAAAAAATGAGCAGATAAGACAGGTGAAAGGGAAGAAGGATCTTCAGAGCAAAGCCAGCTGGAAACATTAGATTTGGTCATAGAAAAGTATTTAACTTGCAGTTAAATACTTCTTAGGCCTACTGATCCACCCACCCCCAGAGCCTCTCTGCCAGGCCCACTGGGCAGCTTCCCCTCACGGCCCTGTGGCAGCAGTCACTGGTGCAGTTCCATAACTGTCCGTTTCTCACCCTTTGCTGAAAGTGTGTGCTTTGGGGCTAGAGAATGAACACTGAAAAACTGCCCAACTCTGGGGCACCTGGGTGGCTCAGTGGGTTAAGCCTCTGCCTTCAGCTCAGGTCATGATCTCAGGGTCTAGGGATCGAGCCCCACGTCGGGCTCTCTGCTCAGCAGGGGCCTGCTTCCTCTGCCTGCCTCTCTGCCTACTTGTGCTGTCAAGTAAATAAATAAAATCTTTAATAAAAAACAAAACAAAACAGAAAAAACTGCCCAACTCTTCCCGCATAGTAACCTTGTGGTATTTCTTCAGACTGAGCTCATGTGCACAGGAATTAAGAAAGTAGGGATGTAGCATCATAAATACTCCGGAGGGTCAAACAGGGTGGCAATACCTGGCATCGTGTCTAATCAAGCTTTCACAGTGAAGGGAACCTGCAACCAATGTACCCAAACCCCCTTCCACAAATAAACACTCAATTCATGAGTCCCTGCTTTGCTTCTCTGCAGTTCCCACACTTGTTTTCTACTTTCTGGCACCCAGGTAACTTAATGATTGTGACGTCATTTCCCTTCTTCTCATCTTTGTCTTCATGTTCAGTTCATTCCTTTGACAGACATCATAGGAGGAAAAAACCCTCGGGATCTCCCAGACTGTGGTTGCAATTCCGTGCAGGTTGCCTGGAAACTCTGGGGACACTCGATGAATTGTGCATTCTCTC
Source organism: Taxidea taxus jeffersonii (assembly GCA_003697995.1). Taxonomy (NCBI): domain Eukaryota; kingdom Metazoa; phylum Chordata; class Mammalia; order Carnivora; family Mustelidae; genus Taxidea; species Taxidea taxus. The sequence continues at coordinate 60,932 of RCUC01169240.1, read as the reverse complement.
AGTCATTCAACTAGTACTTGACACTGACTCTCTCTCAGACACATGGAGACCAAAGTCCCTCTCTGCAAGGAGCTGCCAATCTGATGAGAAAGTATTGAAAAATTTCAAGAGCAAAAGGATTCCACGATAAAAATTAAATTTATGGAGTTTTTCATAACGTGCCAGGCATCTCATTCTTCCACAATGATCCCCTGAAGCAGATTATTACTCCATTTTACAGGTAAGGCACCCAAGGTTCAGACATGTGAAGTAGCACAGCTAGAGTGCTACAGTTAGGCATGTGGACTCCAAGTCACATAACTCTGAGTGAACTCAAATCTAGTTCTATCTTTTATATGCTTAAGACATTGACAAATTAATTCCCATTTATTTCCAGAGAGGAGTTAATTTTTGTTCAGTTATGACAACAGTCACAAAACGTGAAGTCAATCCTTAATCGCTCAATTTCCCCCTGGATGTGTTTTCCCTTCTTAGCATTTTTTTTTTTTTTTTAAGATTTTATTTGCAGAAGTAGAGGGAGAAGCAGGCTCTCTCCTGAGCAGGGAGCCCAATGCAGGGCTCATTCCCAGGACCCTGAGATCATGATCTGAGCTGAAGGCAGATGCTTAACCCACTGAGCCATCCTGGTGGCCCTTCCCCTCTTAGTTATAACATCACTCTCATCCCTCTCTCATCTAAGAGCTGATGTATGCATGCCCTCAGGCCAAGAACACCTACTAGTGTATTGAATAATTTGCAATGCCAGCAGGAGTTTCAGGCTCCTACAGACTTTCAGGCTCCATTCCTCCTCTTGCAGGAGGGCATCTTTAATTCACTAAAAATATAGGTGTGTGTGGGGGGGGGGGAGGTGATACTATGGGTAGAACTCATTCCCCTCAAAAGCTATACTGAAGTCCTTACTCCTGGTACCTGAGAGAATGATTTTCATTAATTCAATATGAGTGGTATTCTATGAAGAAGAAGAAAAAAAAAGTCCGTGTGAAAACAGAGACACACGGGGAAAGCGTGGGACAACACAGGCAGAGACCACAGTGACACAGTTTCCAGCCAAGGAATGTCAAGGACCAATGGCCACCAGCTGAATCTGGGAAGGCAAGCAAAGATGTGACTCGGTCTCAGAGGGGGTCTAACCCTGCTGACACTTTGACTTCAGATATGCTACCTCTGGAACTGCAGGAGAACGAACTTGTGTTGTTTTCAACCACCAAGTTTGCGGTACTTCATTACAGCATGCTCACAACACAATACCAGAGGTCTCAAAAATTTCTTAGGAAAATAATCACTTCCACATAGATCCCAGGACAGTGACCACTTCAGGCAATTGCCATATTTGTTCCATGTCTCCTTCAGTCTTTTTCTGCTGCACATAATTTGCCAAGGAGTGCTGTCAATGTAGAACCATAAAATGTTTGAGCCAGAAGGAACGCTTTGGTCATCAGCATAACTAATTTGTTTGAGCTATGAAGGAGTTATGGTCCCTAGGAAAGAAGTGACTGGTCAAAGATTGGGATAGGAAAAGATTCCTGTTCCTCCTCCCACACCTGAGCTCTCTCCTTCATCAGATTCTTTAGTTCTTGTAATCCCCTTCTGTTCTTAAAATAGAAATTTGTGGGCAAAATCCAAACATAGCATGGAACCATCTCACTCACCAAGTATATAAAATGATTCCTAGGTATGCTAATTATGGTTCCAGGAAGGATAAATTTGGTAACTTTGGGCTTTGAATTAAAATACTTCTGTACAGGAGAGATTTTCAATTTTTTAGAAGTGGTGAAGCACTTAAAAACAACAATGAGGGGTGCCCTTATGATGAGCACGAGGTGATATGGGAAACTGCTGAATCACTACATTATACAATGGAAACTAATGTAACATTGGATGCTAACTAACTGGCATGAAAATAAAGCTTTAAAAGGACAAAAACAAAAAGAAACTTTAATGAAAACAAAAAATAGAGAAGAAACTTTAATCACTAAAGCTATTAATAAATGCATAAATCTGTAATTTCAGATACAATTACTATTCTTAATGTTTGTGTTATAACTTCCATATCTGCTGAAATATTTTTGAAGTAGTAACTGACATGTACCATCAGAGGATGAGAAATGAGTGCTCCAGAAATGTATGGAAAACCTTCTAAGAGGATAAATAAATAAATGTGAGTGAAAAAATATGATACTCATTTTTCTTTTTTTCAAATCATTGCTTAAAATAATTCAAAACTTTAGCAATTATCTGGCAAAAGAAATACATTTACACACTATTATCAAGATTGTTCATTAGGAAAGAAGTTGTCAATACGAATTAAGAGCATTCATATATTTTTGACCCCGTAATTCTAGTTGTAGGAATTTATTTCAAGGGAGAAACCTCAATATTGTAATTTCTTGACCCCAAAAATGTTTACTCCTTAGTTTAAAAATGCAATTAAGTATAAATAAATTTCCAACAACAGGGGAATCTTTAACCATACTAGACAATGTGATATTAAGTGGCCAATATCTCATTCACAAAATGTTTTTAATAGCATAGAATGTTTAAGCTGTGGCACTTAATTCACACTATGTGAAATAAGGAAAGGTAAAAGTAAAAATATAATAATAATAGGTGAATTATGCATATTTCAATCCATTTCAAAAACATACAAAAATTAAGCTCTCTCAACTTTCACTGCTGTAAAGTTGGTGTCATCCTCCTCCTGGACCACCAAACTTCATACTTGTTCACAGAATATTTTCAATAATATTTCTATTTATATATATACACACACCTATATAAGAATATAAAAAAATATTGTAATCCAGTAACTTTTTCTGTCTTCATTCTCAAAAGAAAACAGGAGTTACAAAGCAGCAACAAAATGGAGAATGATCTATTCTATGTGTGAGAGGAGATGCCTAGGCTAGCCTGAAGGGTTAAGAGGATGTCTCTCTTTGGAGTATAAACCCTTCTCTCTCTCCCTCACTGCTCACCCCCTCTTGATTTTGGTCAACCATTCCTCTAAGCTCAACCAAAAGTTTTCAGCGAAATTGCCCACATTTTAATAGGATCTTGCCGTCCCCACCTCTACAAATAATTAATTCAGAAGTTAATAGACTACTGATCCAAATGGGTCAACTCAAGTACTTTCTGGGGTTTTAAAAATAGAACTGTAAAAGAGAGTCACCACTTCTGGTAACAGAAGCATAAGACCATGATGTTCCGCATGTGTTGGCAGCTCTGCTTCTCAACACACCACAGGGGAGAAGCCAGTGTTCAGTGAGAGCGGGGGATGCCAGCAGACAGTGGGAGGCAGAGACTCTTGCCAGAAAGAGATCTGGCAGGATTCTTTTCTCTGGATAAAGCAGTACTTTTGCCCTTTGCATGGTTTGTTTCTTGAGCCTTCAATTCAGCCAGAAGCTCTAGTATCTCTCTGATGACCAATCTCCACCTCCTTAAACTGACTTATTCAGGCTTCTCTCGGATCCAAGAAAAGAGGTAGGTACCCAGAAAAAATAAAACTGTCAAAAGATAATGTTGTGCCCTGGAAAGGGCCAGAAGATACACACTGGTTCCTAATCCTAGAGATGTTGTGAAGAGACAGAACGAGAGCGATGGCCCAGCACCAGATGTTAACGGACTCTGGGCGCCCTTCTCAGAAATGCCGAATGCAGCCTGCAACCACACAGAAGTTCTGATAGGCTTTCGGGCAAGGACTGGCATAATCCGGGTTGTGTTTTTAGAAGCACAGCTCCAGGGGAGGTGTGGAGACAGTGTGGAAGCTATCTTCAGAGTTACTGTGAAAGACAAGGAAGGCGGGAAGTAGTGAAGTACTATAAGAAATGTGGAAGAGACCACTGGAGTAGTAAGTAATGTTGGCAGGCCACACAGACCATGGTATACAGATTTTTCCGGGTCGCGTCCATTTATTCCCAATGTTCTATCTTAAGGGAACAATCCAGAGAAAAGTAATTCCCCTTAAGTTGGATTTTTATTGCCAGGCTTTAACAACTCTGCATTTTCGGGTTAGTAGGCACAGAACACAGATGTCTCTTCCCTCGAAGACTCACAGGAAGTCTGCACAAAGCATGCCGGGATTGATACATCTGAAATAAATAATCCTTTTTATCCTTGGACTGATAATCAAGGAACAGTGTTACCTCATACTCAAAGGAAAATTATGAAAACTACAAAGAGAAATTAAAGATGGCTCTAAAGCAGATTAAAAATTAATGACAAGCAAAATCAAATTCCTTCTGTGGCCCATCTTCCTCCACCTGCAACTAGCTCTAAATAACACCGCTGAAGGAATCACATTAGTTTCTAATTTAAAGGGACTTCTGGCAAAGTAATGACTAAACCTCCAATGACACCTGTCTCCAACAACCCTCTAATTTTTCCAAGTGAATAGGAGCGGTCACATCAGCCAATGTGCCCTGGCTTTTGCCTGGCAATTCAGAAAATTGCATGACCTTTGCTCTTGGAGAGGAAATTGCCATTTTTAAAAGCACATCTATAGAAAGAGCTTGCTCTTCAGAGTGCAATAATACCTGCCAGGTCCCTGCTGTCATCCATCTCCAATAGCATTGATTTCTTGGAAGAAATGACAATAACCAAGCAAAATGGTTGAGAAGATATTTTGCCATAATATAATGTACCCGGCTGCAAACACAACCTCTATTCCTTGTTATTAGTGACTTACTTCCTGTCACTCGACCTGGATAAACTCAAGACCAAAAATGCCACAGTTTAGTAGGTATTTATTTGGCTTTCATTTTGTGCATACCTCTCTTAAAGAAACAAAACAGGATTTGTATCGTGAATAGCCACAAACAAACAACAACAAAACCTCCCTGTAGTTTATCTTCACTAAGTACTGATGTCTCAGGCAAAGGGCAACTGGATGAGCCATCTGCAGACATGCATTTGAATGGCAATTGTGAGCAGTGGGATTAGGGATGACTTTTTGTATGCCTCAGTTTTCTGATCTGTAACAGCAGCACAGTAACGGCGCCCAGATGTAATACTGTTGTGAGGATGTAGTATGAAGCAGTAAGCACAAACTACAAGCATTTCCCTTGCATCCCAGAATTGAAAGTATGGTAGTCATACTTCCCATTAACTACATAATTGACACACAGTGGATTCTCGTTACATCTGTGATAGAGGCCAGAGTGGGGAGTTTGGATTTCATGTAAGAGGCAATGAAAAGCTATCTTATCTCCTAAACATAGATATTTATGCCCAAATGCCCATGATTGGATCTAACTATAGCAGCAAAATCTGTCAGCTGGAGGCATGAAGGCCAGTCAAAGAGCTGTTGCAATAATCCAAATGAATGGAGTCAAGGACCTGGTTAAAGCAAAACAATTAGATATCAAAAGAGGGATAGATTTAAGAGATTATTTTGATAGAATTTGATAGATTGTTTCATAGAATTGATGGAGCTTGAAAATGAGCTTCAACGTATCATTGTATCCTCCGCATCTCCCCTGGTCCCCAGTACATGGCACTGGGAGCTGAAATGCAAGCTCCAGTCAACAGATGTGTGGTCAGCTGAATGTTCCCACTGGAGAACTTTTGAGCAATTCCTTTCCAGTACATGTGGATTTCAGCAAGATGGCATTTCTGCCTGCATTTGCTACTTTTCTTGGAGGCAATCTTTATAAAACCAGGAAGATCTGCCTTCAGATCAGGTGATCACTTATTATCAAAGTTTTGATCATATTAGATTTTTTAAGGACTGTAAATTTGATGTCACTCGCAATAGATCTCAGCAAAGGAAGGAGGGGAGGAGAAGTCATACCATATGAGAAGCAATTCAGGGAGGATTTTCTAGAGATAAATATTTGTAATGTAATTATAGATCTGTCATCAACACCACTATAATTTCCTGTCAATCACCACACTGATGATAGGATCTTATCTTCCAAGGTATAACTCTCGTTCCCTGCAATTATCACCAGGATGAATCTTCGAAGTTGCACAAAACCTCCACTTAGAATTATTTTCCTGTAGGGTTGAAAATTGATATTCCCATGCCAATGCCCACCGGTGGGGATCATCCAAAGTTCTTTAAAGCTATTCCTGTGTGGGTGAAGGTTAGTTGTAAATTGTCAGAAACAGATGTTGGTGTTTCCACCATGTTCTGCCTTTTTCTGACATAACTCGCCTGAGTGATCAGTTTGGGATAGAGGTGAGGAATTTCAGTTACAAGATCCCATACAAGCAAAACTTGAAAAGGTTCATTAAATGAGTTTTTTACATAAACCTGCTGGAATGTGAATTTAAACCCCAGTTCTTTCAATTTCCTCAAACTAAACTCTCAAAGCCCTCTGTAAACTCTCCCCACTACTCATTATCTATCACCTGGACTACTTAGCAAGTTCCTAAATTCTTTTTTTTTTTCTTTTTCTTTTTTTGCCTTAATGTGTACCAATCCATTTACCACTTTTTTTCTGCCAGAATTCAAAAAGTTGTCCTGTCATTCATTTGTATAAGAGTCTCATAGAACACCTTACTGACTTCATCATTTTGTTTCAACTACCCATCTTTTTAATGGGTAAAAAAAAATTATTAAGATACAGTGCCTGCCTTGAAGTTAGTAAAACCTAGTGGTAAGACTCCACATGTTGATGCAATTTTTTATTTCTGGTCATTTTCCTAAGGATTATTATAGCTACCTGTCCCTCTTCCTTTCAGACTCCTGAAGAGAGAGTGCCAGTTTCTATCTCTATAAGTCAAAATTGAGGTGATATAGGAAGAGATCTCTGAGGTAGATCTTGAATATATAGGTGTTTAAACGGCTGTTAATCAGGGAAACAACAGCACAAACAAAACGCAGATTATGATCTCATCAGCATGTTCAAGAAAGAGTAAATATTTTAATTAAGACTTGGAGGGTGTCCTTTAGAGCCTGGTATAATAGGAAATTATGTATGAACCACTTTCCAGGGTCATATGTGAAAAGATTTTGCAAGCCAACCTAAAAGGTATGTAACCCTAATGGGTACAATTCAAAGAGAACTAAAAGGGCTGATGGCTTTATATGCATTGTATAAAACTCATTCTGACTACAGCATGGTGAATTCACTGAGAAGAGAGAGAATCCAGAATGACTCAAGAGGCAATGAAAGTAGATATTCTTACCTACTTAGGCTGTCCAGTATCCAAAATTTCCTCCCACTCTCATATTAGAGTAATTTCCTTTCTGTGAATATCCCAAGATGTATGTAGTACAACCCTTCCTGATCTAGAATATGAAAAGGGGAAAAAAGTCTTCCTCTTTTTTATCCCATTGTAGTCATAGCTCAATTTTAACATAAACTTAGCCACTGGGATGCTCTTACCCGAACTCTGAATCTGAAATGAGCAAGGCACATAGTGTTAAAGGAACAATTAAGACCTGTTCCCAAATAATAGGGAATCATGGAAGCAGTGTGGTGGGGATATACCATTGGTGGTGGTGCCTGCAGCTCTAGAGTACTTTTGGAAGATCATTGTTCGGCCCTCTAACTTACCCAGGCATCTTAACAATTTGGAGCAACAGACACCATTTGTCTAAATTCTTTTTTTTTTTTTTTTTCCCTTAATGTGGACAATATTGTTTTCTGTTGCTTGCACCCATGAGCTAGAAGCAAAGGAGAGTCCACCACAAAACAGTGGCAATATAAAAGGGGCATATTTGTTGCACAGGTTCGAAGTAAAATAGACCAGATGACATGGCTACCTTCATACATTATAACCATGACATGCTATACTATATCATTCTGAAAACTGCATGTAGCTCTATTAATCCTTGTTCTTTCTCATTCTTATACATTGAGTAGGGCCATGTTTAAAGGCTGCTTTTGTACCCAATGGATGTTGCTTCTTCATGGTTCTTCATGTGCTTTTCCTCAACACAGGTTCTGGTTAGCTACATCTGTTTCCTGGTAATAAGAGTGGTGAGTACTTGACTGTCCATGAAATTCTAAGAACTATGTGAATGTATGAGAATGTACAATTGGCTAGATTTCACTGGAGAACAGAAGGCAACAATGTGCAAATAAATCTTGGAAACTGGTTAATGGTGCATGCAATGCTTATGCTATAGAATAGTGAAGGAAGGATAAATAAGTGAACAGATAGAAAAACCAACCACATTGAGTTTTGACTATTCAAAACTTTAATGCTGCCAGACCACTGGAGAGCCATTCCAGAACTTTGCAGGTTTGATGGGAAGATTCTTAAATATCTTATCTATTCTCCAGGCAATGGTGATTTGGGGAGGAGACAAAGGAACCTTCTAGAATAAGAGCTAAGGAGGTGTTTTGTTTCCAAAGGCTTTGCAGAAACCTAAAAAAAGGCTCAGACCTTTGTAACCGTGTACAAAGCAGACAGAGCATGAGTGAGCACTAGTCTAGCCTGTTCTTGGCCCTACTAAGTGGCACACTGGCACAGCCAGAACTATAAGGAATATGTTATAAGTTTTGCTGATCTCCACTCTCATCTTCAACATCATCTTTGCTTCAGTTAACACTAAGTTCCAAGAACTATGTTAAGCCTGTTATATGTATTATCTTGTAGAATCCTTAAACTATTCCCAGGAGTTAATATTATTATTGTATCCATTTCATTCATAAGTAAACTGAAGCCAAGTTTGACTCCATAGCTTATCATTTTTTTTCTGCTAGTCTTATGACAGTGTCCTCTAAGGCAACAGATTATTAAATTGTCCTAGGAAGAATCAACTCATTACTTCTGAGAGTACTGATGACAGAAAACCAAAAACCAAGTTTCTCTCTCACTTTCATGATTTTTTTCAATCATACACTTTCAGAGCAGTGAAAATATGGAAAACTATCATTGTCTAAAGAAGAATATTCTAATTTAGAATCTAGTCTTTTCTCCAGCCAATATTCTCAGGCAAAATCACTAGCAAACAACATATCATTTGAGAGACTTGTGAAATCTTTAACAAAGTTTACTACGATGGATACAGTCTTCCTTCAAAATAAAAACTTAATTTGAAATTGACCTCAAAACTGCATTTAGTTTTGCAGACCTAGTGACTTTGGCTTCACATATGTTATCTTATTCCCAGGAAATGGTTCACATCTTCTACACTCCATCTGTGAGAACAAAAAGATAAGGAACCTAAAGGAGGAAGTCTAATGTTAGAGAGGGATTTAGAATGGAGCTCAAAACACATTACTCTAATATTATTAAAATCACTATTCTTAAACAGAATAAATGTATTAGCCTACATGCTCATGAAGACATAATGAATATCTCCAGAATGCTTTGTAAAGCACATCTACAGAAGTAATATACTCTGTAATGGTGATGGAGCTCATCGCCATCAATCATGCGGCATGTTCATGAAGGACATCCAAATTTTAATTAGCTTATGTTAAACGGCTTTAGTATCAATTTAGGCGAAATGCAACACTTGGTAAAATTGTTTGGATGGCCGCTAGGAATAATAACTCATAGAGCAGAATCACCAAGAGAATACTATTTCATCAAAGGGCACTGATTCTGATAGAAATCAGGAAAACATCTGGAAACAGGACAGGGGAAAGAATAAAAAAAAAGAAATCATTTGCAAATAAAGAGGTGACAATTTCTGTCCCTTCAGTGTGAGCAAATTAAAGGCATAAATCTCTCAGATGAAAGAAAATAATTACCACTCTAAATAATCACACTCATATCAGATACACATATATTCACTATATTTGTAATACATGTGATTGTATAAAGAAGTACTATACTGTGAGTTCTGAAAGAATGAGTACTGTATTATTTCATATTTCTATTAATCATGATGCTTTGGATAATACTATGCTCTCCACTGAGGATTTCACATGTGCAAAAAGCCTAGGCTTTGCATCCAGAGAGGGCAAAATTCAAATTGTGGTTCCACTGCTAGTTACTAGAAATATATGGTTTGGGGCAAGTTACTTCACTCCTCTAGTCTTAATTCAGAAAAGTCTCACAGTTGTTAGGAATTATGGAGAAGAAGAAAGTGAATGGCATTGTCTCTGCTTTAATAAGGTCTATATAAATTAAAACAGAACATAGAAAATAATTATGCTTAAAGATGAAAAATGGGGGTGCCTCGGTGGCTCAGTTGGTTAAGCGATTGCCTTTGGCTCAGGTCATGATCCCGGGGTCCTGGGATCGAGTCCCGTGTCAGGCTACTTCTTGGCGGGGAGCCTGCTTCTCTCTCTGCCTTCGCCTGTCGCTCTGCCTGCTTGTGCTCTGTCTCTCTGACAAATAAATAAATAAAATCTTAAAAAAAAAAGATGAAAAATGTACACATGAGTGTGCATTGTGTTCTCAATCAGTTTGCCCAGCCTGTTTTTACTATGTATGGATTGTGCGAATAGTATAACTCTGATTATTTTTCTACAGGCTGATTTTCTCCATCTGGAAAATGAAATAATAATTCTATTGATCTAATTTTGTATGTGTATGTGGAGTGATTGATGTATACACCATTTTTATTCTAAATATCTCTATTTTGGGGAAATTCTATAGTATCCCCAAGTTCAAGGAATATTTTAAACTTTCCTGTAGGTGAGTTCTTGGGTGGGGAATGTACCTCTTGAATGCATTTATTAAGCAGGTGCTTAATAAATGGATCAGATGATAGGGGGAAAAAGATACAAAGAAAGAGTTACTTTCTTCTTTCTACCACCTTTTTCTATTTTCTACTAACTGAGAGTTAGTAGAAGATCTAGCATATCATAGTACAAATATTAGCAAAATAGTTCGTGACCAAAGTGCTAGAGACACACAGCAGAGGCCTTTGGCGTGGGTTCAATTAAAGATTAGGTATTTTCAAGGCAGGGAGTAACACTCAGAAATTGTCCTCCAGCGGAGAACATTCTGGTATTCTCATGAGACTGCAAAATTGTGTTTGACTGAATAGGTGGATGTGAGCAGTACTAAGACTGAAGATTATTAGATGGAGCAGGTTTAAAACAGTAATTTTAAATTGTGGTAGAAACATTTAACATTTGATCTAGCCTCTTACATTTTTAAGTGCGCCATATAATATTATTAACTATAGGCATAATGTGGTAGAGCAGATCTCTAGGATTTATTCATTTTGTAGAACTGAAAATTTAAACCCGTGGCACAACGTCTGTCCCTTTGTCACTCATGCCCCAATCCCTGGCAACCACCATTCTACTCTTTGCTTCTGTTAGTTTGATGACTTCAGGTATCTTGTATAAGGGGAATCATGTAGCATTTGTTCTTCTGGGACTGGCTTTTTCCACTTTGCATAAAGTTCTCAAGATTCACCCAAGCAATTGCATATGACAGGATCTCCTGCTTTTCAAGGCTGAATAATATTCAATTGTATGTACATAACACATTTTCCTTATTCCTTCATCGGCTGAAGGACATTTAGGTTGTTTCCACATCTTGTTCATAGTGAATAGAATGTAAAATGGTTTAGGCACTGTGGAGAATAGTATGGTGGGTCCTCAAAAAATTAAAAATGAAAAGCATTAGTTTCTTGTTGTTAAAGATTCTATTTATTAATTTGAGAGAAAGAGTGAGCAAGAGAGAGAACATGAACAGCGGTAGAGGGAGAGGGAGAAGCAGGGAGCCTGAAGTGGGGCTTGATCCCAGGACCCTGAGATCATGACATTAGCTGAAGGCAGGTGCTTGACTGACCAAGCCACCCAGATGCCCCGAAATGAAGGGCATTATTAAGGAGGTTTTGTAGTTTTATTCTCTTTGGCTTCTTCTTTATCTGTTGGGTAAGTGCAAGAGAAAAAGAGAGCAAGCAAAAGAGAATGAGAGATAGGGAAAACAATGACAGAAAGAATGAGAGGGAAAGAGAGAATGGCAGGGATAGGGAGAAGGAGAGAGGGCAGAGAATGAATGAGTAATACCTAACTCACACTTGGATCCTCGCTGCATAAGCACATCAGGTTCCTGAGTTTAAGCTGCAGCTGAACTTCTTATTAGCCCACTGGAACATGGACAGGTCTCACATTCTCTGTACTTCTGTTTGCGCACCCCTAATGAGGGTATAACAACTGTACTTTTATGTCCTCTTTGGATGGTCACATGAGATAAAGCCAGCCCATTATTTCTGTGATGCAATCCAGTCTTTACAAGGTCTCTTCTCAGATGCTATTATTATTCGACACCTGCTTGGGCATATTTTGTAATGGCAGAAACCAGCCAAAATATCTATCAAAGGCTTCCTTTTGCCTGCATGAGGAGTTAAAATATGACCACTGAGATTGCCTGCTGAGACAATCAAAACGAATATTTACGTAGGCTAGTAATGATCAATGTCTTCTGAGTAATATGGAAATTGAGTTCAACACTCAGAATAAAGCCGAGGCTCTGAAACTAAGCAAAACAGTATTAGCTAATGTACTCCCCCACATAATTGCTTGTCTTCTGCTGCAATTTTCACAATGCAGGGATCATTTATGTGCACTCACACATTTTACTGTTGACTGCATGCCTGTACAACACGTCGGGGAAAAAGGAAGCCACAGTAATGAGAATTCATCAAACATCCACAATTGCTCCTTTTAAAAAAGGGAAAGAAAAAGAAAAGCCTCTAAGGAGAGTCTTAACACCAAACCCATTTACGAGCTGTCAGAAACTGTCAAAGACAAAGCCTGGAAACTGGAATTGGGGCTGAGTTCAGCTTTTGCCTCAACTGCCACCTATTCACAGCTCCTAAGCAAATTACTTCATAAAATGTCAAGGGGGAAGAAAAGAGCAAGCAAAAGAGTGTTATACTCACTGTTGCACACAGGAGTTAAGGAACTCCTCTGTAAGAGGTCATCGCCGCTTACTGTGAAACAGGGAGCCCTAGTCAGTAGAAGATAAACTTGGTAGATTTGTTTGAAACCTGTGTTTGGGGAACATGATCCTTCATAAGGTCCCCAAACCAGTCTCTTGAAGATTCTCAAGATAGGCTGGCATCAGATAGATAAGGGGCCTGGAGCATAGTTGTTTACTGCTCCCCACCCCTAACTTATTCAGATGGAACAGTTAGGTATCATTGGGCATTACTGTTAAAAATCATTTAATAAATAAATAAATAACAAAAAAAAACATTAAAAAAAAGTCTTTTAACAAAGATATCAGAGTACCTCCTTCTTACAACCTATTACATCATATGTGCCCAGAAGGCTGCCCCAAAATTCAGTCCTGAGCCACTTTAGGACAGAAAGTTTCAAGGCACAGAAAGGTCATTGGATGTTTTATTTTGCTTATTTTTTCATATGACAGGATTCTTTCATAGGTTGGACCTCATTGAATTAGTTACTCATCCTAACAAAATGCATCCTATTTTGCAGTCTTGTTAATAGCCCAGGCTAGGTGAAACTCAGAAGGACCAAATAAAAACAAAACAAAAATCCCACAAAAACAAAACAAAACAAAGCAAAAAACATGTAAGACTATAAGAAGGGGTGTTTTTCTTTTAATTTTTATGTTTTTGTCAATCCTGTAACTGGTTCCCTATGAACAAACTAACCCATTAATGTAGGACATTATGCTTATTATCTAGAAAAAAAAGTATAAATTAAAAGAAAATCATTTTAAATGTCAGGCAATCCTTAGCAATAAAACTAATTTTAAAATATTTTGTTTTGACACACAGCAGGAAGCTATGAAGAACTGTGACCTCTGAAAAAGAGAAAACAAATGAGGTGATCCCTAAGATTGTCCCTGTTTGGAGCAGTACGAGGAAACTCAGTCAAAGCCCAGAAGATTCTGTGACTTGAGGAGATACAGCTGAGAGACTTAGCAGGCCAAGACAGGTAGGGTGTGCCCAGAACAGAGTATTAGAAAGAAGAGCTTACAAAGACTGAGAACTCCAGAGGTCACAGAGGGTACCCCTCAAGAATTTAGTAGGAACTGATCAGAACATGTGTGGGGTTTTTACTCAAACCAAAGGAAAGTATCTGACAAGACCAAAAGAAACCCATGCAATAGACACAGAGTCAAGAATAGTGCCTACTGCAAAACCAAAAAAAATATTCTATTTTGCTGGGTATTGGTAGAGAGGCCATGCTTCAGTGGCTGGGGGGTGGGGGAGATTTTTTTTTTTAGTTTCAGCAAATGGAGGAGGAAAACATATGTGTACATACTAACCCAGGTATATATACAGATCCATGAACATCTCTATACAGAACCATTAAAATCTATAGTAAGCTAAAAATGAGCCCCTAGGCTTTCTAACCCTAATTCATTAAACAAGATCATTCTAGCCTTTCCCCTGGCTTGTCTGTAACCTCCCACTCCAACAGTGAGAAATCCAGCTGGCACCATGTCACAGCTAATTGTTCTATTCCACTAGGCTTGCAATGGTTTCAGAACTGTTAACTGTACCCCTATGGGGGAAAAATTAACAACTAGAGTTACATGTAGAGTTACTTATGTAGAGTTCCTATAACCATGAGTTTCACAGACTTAATTCATTTTCAAAGTTACTTAGGTCAGCACCTTGTCCCACACCCACTTCAGTGAGATTTTTTTATACAGTATAATACATTTAGAATCAGTTGTGATAGTCTGCATTTCATCCTGGGATTGCCTGTATCCTAAATGATTTTAATTTGCTTTCATTAAGGTTTAATCTTTATGCTGTAAATTTCTATGAGTTTTGACAAATGTATAGCATCTTATATCCACCATTATGGTATCATTACAGAACAGTTTCCCTACACTAAAAATTGACACCTTTATGATACCGTGATGCTTTTTTTGTTTTTAAATCCCTAATAGCTTTCTTTGTTCTGAAGCCTGCTTTGCCTGAGGTTAATATAGCTACCTGAACTTTTTTAAAGTACAGGGTGATGTGTGGAATTACTGAATTGCTACATTGTACACCTGAATCTGAGACATCACTGTATGTTAACTACCTGGAACTAAAGTAAAAACTTAAAATAAATAAAAATCATGTTATGTTAACATGGTATATGTTAATCCATTTCTGCACCTTCAACCAACTTAGTCGTCATATTTAAAGTGTATGTTTTACATACCACATAGGTTTGGGACATTTAAAAAAGTCTATTCTGGGGCACCTGGGTGGCTCAGTGGGTTAAGCCTCTGCCTTTGGCTCAGGTCATGATCTCAGGGTCCTGGGATCGAGCCCCACATCAGGCTCTCTGCTCAGTGGGGAGCCTGCTTCCTCCTCTCTCTCTGCCTGCCTCTCTGCCTACTTCTGATGTCTCTCTCTGTGTTAAATAAATAAATAAATAAAATCTTAAAAAAAAAAAAGTCTATTCTGACAAGCTCTGACTTTCAGTTCAAACTCTTGGACCAGTCACATTCAAAGTGATTGTCACTATAGTAGAATCATTATCTACCACGTCTGTAACTACTGTTTCCTAAATATGTTACTTCTTTCTTTTTCTCCTTTTTGTTCTTTTTTTTTTCTGCTTTGAGAATCTTATATGACTCCATATATCTCCTTTTTTAGCACATCAATTATACTTATTTTTCAACATTTTTAGTGATTTCAGTAGAGTTAAAATAATAAATTTTAAACTAATCTAATTTCAAATAACACCACACAAACTGAGCTTTCTTGTTTCTCCAGTCTACCGACTTTGCTGCCATTTACTTAACTTATGCATGTACTATAATTTCCTCAAACATTGTTACTTCCATATCTTTAATGTTATTTTAGATTTATTTAGAAGAGAAAAAAGTATATTTTTAGAAAAGATTTTATTTATTTATTTGGGAGTGAGAGTGAGTGAGAGAGAGAGAGAGAGAGAATAAGAAAGAGCTTGAATGGCGGGGAGGGACAGTGGGTGAGGGAGAAGCAGACACTGAGTAGGGAGCATGTCAGGGGCCTTGATCCCAGGATGGGGATCATAACCTGAGCCGAAGGAGGATGCTTAACTGACTGACCCATTCAGGTGCCCCAAAAGTAAATATTTTATTTTATTTTCATTTATTGCTTCTCCAACACTCTCCCTTTGTTTTTGTAGGTCTCAGTTTCTAACCAGTATAATTTGCCTTTACCCAAGGAACTTATGTTAACATTTATTGCAGGTAAGTTCTGGTAGAAATAAATTCCCCCAGTTTACTTTGTCTGAGAATATTTCTCTTTCACTTCTGGAAGATAATTTTACTGGATATAGAATTCTATTTTGTTGGTTTTCTTCTTTCCATGCTGTCGGTATATCATTTTCTTTCCTCTCTTTATTTTCATAATATCTAAAACTCTTGCCCTTGTTCCTTTGTAAATAACATGTTCCACCCACCCACCCACTCCTGGTTTCTTTAAAGATTTTATCTCATTGTCTACAATTTGAATGTAATATATTTTGTATGGGTTTTTCTTTCTTTTTTCTTTTCCTTGATTTTTTTTTTTTTCCTTCACCTGAGTTTGAGAAAGTTTTATTGACCTATCTGCTAGTTCACTGATTCTTTCCAGGTAATGCTGAGTCTACTGATAAACACATCGAATGCATTCTTCATTTCTGTTACAGTGATTTGTGATTTTTAGATATCCTTTTGATTCTTTTTTAAAATTTTCACATCTTTTCTCATATTTTTAAAAATCTATTCTTGAATATTTTCTACTTTTGCCATTATAATGCTCAACTTATTATTTACAGCTCTTTTACATTCCCAGTCTGGTTATTCTAACATCATCATATCAAAGTATGCTTCGGAGGCTTGCTGTAGCTACCGGTGGAGAGGCTTGTAAGACTGTTCTCTTGCCTTTTGGATTTTTTTTTTTAAACCAGGGAACTGGAGTAAATAGCCCTATAATGTGAGCATTTATGTATTTCTGTTAATATGGCTCTAAATTTATAAATTGGCCAATCTGCTATAGCTGTGTCACAGATGCTTCAAAGTCCTCTGATTTCCTCATTTTCATCCCTGATCTTGACCTTGGAATTTCTTAAGTACTCTTTCTCAGAGAGATCATGCGCTTTGCCACTTTATCAGCTGTATCTCCTGTTGGTGTGGTAGTGAAGTGTGGAGATGAGTAGCATTCTATAATCCTTCAATTAAATCTTAACTTCTTTAATGTGGCTGGGCCTTGATGTATGACCTTCACAAATGTGTCTGTGGTGTTGCAGGTTTTTGTCTGGTCGTTTCCCATGCTCCTTGTTCTCTTCTTTGGCTGCAGTGTTTCCAACATTTTTTTCTTGAAACCCTGATGCTAGTTGTCTAGTTTGTCCTGTTGGATGGGACAAGAAAGCCATGGGGTCTGGACAGGGAGGATGTCCCTTCTCCCAGCAGAGATACAGTTCTGGCAAAGTCTTGAAGCTGAAGAGTAAGACTTTGTAGTAAAGAAAGCTCTGAGTGTATCTTAAAAAGATCACACTTTCCACCAGGGTGCATGAGCCACAAGGGAATCTTTCTTGGTTTTCCACTCTGAGAATCTGGAAATAAAAT
The DNA here is from genome assembly GCA_003697995.1 of Taxidea taxus jeffersonii. NCBI lineage: Eukaryota > Metazoa > Chordata > Mammalia > Carnivora > Mustelidae > Taxidea > Taxidea taxus. The sequence goes on along the minus strand of RCUC01169240.1, from coordinate 43,553 downwards.
CTTCAAAAGTATGGAGGTCCTTCTAAAACTGTACCCCTTCCCCCCCCATGAGATTATCACTACCACCATGGTTAATATTCAGCTCCCAGAAACTGGTCAAAATCACCATTTTTTAAAAAAAAGATTTATTTATTTGACAGACAGAGATCACAAGTAGGCAGAGAGGCAGGCAGAGAGAGAGGAGGAAACAGGCTCCCCGCTGAGCAGAGAGCCTGATGTGGGGCTCGATCCCAGGACCCTGGGATCATGACCTGAGCTGAAGGCAGAGGCTTTAACCCACTGACCCACCCAGGCACCCCCCAAATCATCATTTAAAAGATCCTATGTATGTTTAAATAAAGCTTAAATTAAAAAAAAAATAAAAGATCCTATGACTTTGATGGCTCCAGCAAGTCTGCTCTAGTTAGGCAGATTCCCATTTCTTTATCCCTCTGGAGAGTCCATCCCTCCCTAATTCAGAGCAGTGTTTTCCTTTGAGACTTCAAATGTCCTGTGGGTCCAGTACAGATCACGAGATTCCAGCTTGCCCTGGATTTCTTGTTATAAGAATGGAAGTTAAGACATCCCAGTTCTTTACAAGTTGGAGCTGAAACAAGTTTCCTTTTTTCTTAAGATAGCTATTCTTGTGTAAAGTTTGACATTGACAGTTTTTTTTCTTTCTCATAACTTCATAAATATACCCTTATAAAAACATTGATCTAAAAAAATTGATTGCTTGTTTATTTCCCAAATCAATAGCTACACTGTGAGAAGAAGACAAGGGAACAAGGAAATGCTTCTCCACCGTTTATAACGAATGTCTCTACTCTTGCATCATCTGTCCTTGCAACTCCATGGAGCGACATTTAATGAATGGAACGGCTGAAATACCATTTTCTGATGCTTAAGAAAAACAAGAAAAGTATGTGTGCTGGAGCAAAATTTTTGAAAGTGAAACTTGTCTTTTGTTCTTCCTTTTTTATTTGTTCTCTTTTTGATAGACTCTATAACCACTTCCTTCCCTTATTTAATTCCCTCCTTTGGAGGGAATATACTCTAAACCACGCGGACAGAGCTTATAATTGTCCATATATCTTACAGTGAAGAGTAGGAATGCTGTGATGGTAGCCACTGTGTTCATTCAGATGTGCTAAGTCAACAGCTCTTGCATCTCTTGTACTAGGTAACACAACAAAATTTGTGCCTTATTTCGTATTTTATGGTCTTTTTAGTTTTTGATCAGTGGTGCATCAAATAGTCATAAATCAAGCAAGGTTACATGTTAGCCTGCTCAATTAAATACCAAGAAAAAAAAATAAAACAAGGTGCATGCATATGTGTGTGTTTTAGATAGCACCTGGTAAGAAGCACTGAAAGCTTTCTAAATGTGTTGCATAGATGGTAGAGTATTTATAACTATATCGATTTTTTTAGAAAAAAGTATAACTAGGGTTATGCCCTAGTGAAGGGCATAACCACAAAATTAGGAGTTGATTTAACTTTTCTCTCTCTCTTTTTTCACACATGTGATGATACTGCAGTAAGATTTTAACATTTTGGCTCTGTTTTATCTACATACACCGATACAGAGGGAAATACCCAATAAAAATGAGTTCAGGGGCACCTGGCTAGCTCAGTGGGTTAAGCCTCTGCCTTCGGCTCAGGTCATGGTCTCAGGGTCCTGGGATTGAGCCCTGAATCTGGCTCTCTGCTCAGCAGAGAGCCTGCTTCCTCCTCTCTCTCTGCCTGCCTCTCTGCCTACTTGTGATCTCTGTCAAATAAATAAATAAAATCTTTAAAAAAAAATGAGTTCAGTGAATGCAGTATTGATAACACATGTGATTTTGAGGACTCTCACTTAAAACTAGCCATTTAGCTTGTAAGTCATTTCCTACCATTGTGTTGAATTTACATGATACCTGACTCTCTCCTTTACTTCCCTTAGGGCTTGTTTGATTAAAAAATGAGGAACCTTGTCGAAGACCACAATATAGGAAAACTATAAAACTCCTAGACACTCAGGTTAATGTAAACGATGGATGCCTTAGTTGGTTTGGAACAATAATTCAGGTAAATGATATAACATCTAGCTGGCTTAGAGAATACCCAAACCTCATCATCTTTGCACATTATGATATCTTGTCCTTGCTTCTGACCTTATGTTTAGATTATTCAGTGTTTGCTGCTATTTCTCTGGCATGATATTAAAAACTATAGCCCTACCTTATATTCCTACTTCTATTTTGCAGTTCAATTCATAAATTCAATTTTTCAAATCATTAAATTTGAAATTTGGAGCTTTTAAATGAAAATGAATTTATTTGGAAATCTATATAAGAAACAAGGAATTGTCTCATAAGTTGCTCACTGTAGTATAAATCAAGTAGTGATTTCTTTAGAAATATAAATCCTATTGATATTATTTCTGAGAGCTATTATAAGTTCATTCAATTAGTTTGGGATACACTCTAAAAATGTAAGTTGTTTTTTTTTAATTAAGCTATTTGAACTCTTAATTATTAGCAAGATTGATTAACTATGCAAAGGGATTTATTAGACAATGATCATATTCTTACCAATCCAGATAATTTTCTCAAAATATCAATAAGGTATTTAAGAAAATATCCTGAACTCTTTTATTATCTATTTCCAAAAGAAAAAAAAAAAGAAGACCAAACATTTAGGTCAATTTCATTCTGGATTTGGAAAAGGAATAACTGTCACGTCATACTGGAAAAACAAAACGTGGAATATAGTATTAGGCATAATATATTTTGAGCCTCAGCTTTTCCATTTAAATTGGAGGGAACAATTTAAACTCTTTGAAACTCAGGATTCGAAGTCTAAAAATGGAAATATAATAACATCTATCTCAAAAGGCAGTTGCAAGAATGAAATGTGTATGCCAAATACTTTACTCAGTGCCTTTCCCAGAGTGACATCTGGGAAACATATGTTTCCCATATATAAACATATGTTTATATATGCTTATATAATATGTCTATATGTTTATATAACCCATTGATTATTCATTAATTCAATAAATACTTTTCAAGGCTACAGTGAGCAAGCACTGCTCTAGGCACTGTGGGTAAGTAGTAAAGAAATCAGCTAAAATCCTACTTTCAAAGAACTTCCCTTCTAGAGGGGAGGCAAGTGATAAATCACATAAATATGGGAAATATATAGTGTGTTAGGAAGCGGTAAGGACTAAGAAGAAACTAAAAAGCAGGGAAGGGAAACATTAAATCTGAGAGTAGAGCCAAATAAAATACAAAAAGGCAACTGAATTTGAGTTTCCAATAAACAACACACTTTTTAAAAGTATCAACGTGTCTTGTGCAATATTTATACAATGTTAGGGCACACTTATGCTAAAACATTTTGCTTGCTCACCTGAAATAAAAATTTACTTGTGCATCTTGTTTTTATTTACTAAATCTGGAAGCCCTTTTAGGAACAGAAATTTCCAATCAGATTGCAAGAGAAGGTGCCTTTTGAGTGAATCAGTAAAAGAAATCAAGAAGCCAGGTAAGCATATCAGGGAAGAACATTTTGAAAAGAGGAAAACACAAGTTGGCTGGGTTGGAACATGGTAGCCAACATGGCAGGAGCTAGGAGAATAACTCCAGGGAAAGTAAAGGTCACAGATAAGAGCGTATCTAAAGCAATAAAGCTTTGTACAAAGGATTTTGTCTTTTATTCTGAGTGAGATGAAAAGCCATTGAAGGATTCTGAGCACAGAACTGGCACAATGTTTTTTATGGTTTAATGGAATTACTCAGACTGCTATTTCAGAGTGCTAGTTCAGGAAGACAAAGACAGAAATGGAGACGTCAGGTAGGAGGCTCTTACAATAATTTAGGCAAGAGATGGTGGTGGCTTGAACCAGACTGGTGGCAGTTGGGGTAGTGACAAGTGGTCAAAATCTGGATGTATTTTGAAGACAGATGAGAAAACATTTCTAATGGGCTGAGTACTGAAAGTAAGAGAAAGACAACCATATGGAAGGACTCCAAATTTTTTGGCCAGAGCAACTAATATTCATTTCATCTACCTTTTTTTTGTATGTGGTTGGAGGCCCAATGATATGCATTATTTGGTAGAGAAAACTATATAATGGCTTTATATTTTTGTCTATTTTTATTAAAAGGGGAGTGTTTTTCTTCATAAGGAAATCAACAACAACAAAAAAAAGAGATGTGGCTTGGGAAGAAGGAAATGATGAGAAAAGCATTTTCAAGTCTTTGCCACAAAATCCCAGTCACTTCTTGATGCGTATAAATATAGAAATCAGCATTATAGTCAATACTAAGGAAAGAAATATAGCTAAATCTAGGTGTTGTCACTGAACCTCCTTCTCCTTTCATTCCAACCAGTTTACTGATTTTTTTTTTTTTGAGAGAGAGAGAGAGAGTGGGGGAAGGGCAAAGGGAGAGGGGTAAATGTTGGGGATCAACGTGGGGTTCAATCTCACAACCCTGAGATCATGATCATGGCCTGAGCCAAAATCAAGACTTAGGCAATTTACCTGCTGAGCCAGGTTGACAATGGGACAACGTTTGTCCTATTGACTTCTTTGAAGTCCCCTATTGACTTCTTTGAAGAAAACTCTTTGGTACATGTGACTAATGTCTCCAAAACAAATGTGAAAACATGCATCATTAGAACCATGCTTTCCATCATTCCCACATTTTTTTTCCATTGTTACAATGGGTCTTTTGCCTTTCAGAAGATAAAATAAATATTTCAAAGAGTGGGTTGTTTTCCTGAGAGTTCTATTGTTTCAGGGGACCAGTATTATAAAGGATTGAACACTGATTTTGAAGAAATGCCAGCTACGTCACTTACGAGATTTGTGACTTTGGACAGATGTAATTTCTTTGAGTCTCAGAATCTTCATCCATAAAGTGGATATGATACCACCTACACTACAGTTTCTCTGACAATGAAAAATGATCAAGTGCTTACATTTTATATCAGAAAGATTGGTATGTGAGTAATTTTCAGTGAGTAATAGATTTAAAAAAACTTTGTTTCTTCGTTTTGTGACATGAAGATTGCAGTGGATGTTTGCCATTTTTTGACTACTCAACAACTCAAATCTATTTTGTTTGTGAAATTTTAGACTTTGTAAGTCTCAGTGAAGGCAGAGGTCACCTCCCACAACTGAAGCTGAAAACTCTAGATCCTCATTTTTGTCATTTCATTACAATTAGCACATAAGCTCAAAATCTAAGTTCAGCCATTCAGCTTCATTTGGCTAGACACTGAGAGGGGAGCTAAAAAGTTAGTCTGAAAAGAGTACTTTGTGATAACATCAGTCCCCAGCAGTGTTGCTGTACATTGCAATGCTAGCTCTTACCAACTATGATTCTGGCTATGTTAATATGTAATCCTCAGCCTGGAATTCTAGTCTCTTGAACACTATTTGGAGCTATCAGTGCCCTTTAGGGAATTCCTCTATGCTTGAATCCTCATCTTTGGTTTCTGTTGCTTTGAGTTAAAAAAAAAATATTGGGATTTTGGTTATTTTCAGAAAGCATCTTTCTACTTTATCATCTGTATTATAATGAGGGATGCATTGATATGGCTATTAAATTCCCTCACCAATCTAACTCAACTCCTCTGGACTTAGGCAGATGAAATTCTCCTCATTTAAGCTCATGCAGATAGTGAGTGCTACTTTATTAACTACTATAATGTAAAAGGTTTAACCACATCTTGTTTTAATAGTTCAATGAAGCAACTCTCTGCTAACAAGGCAAAACGATCTATTGATCATTGTTGCAGCCAGTATAAATAACACTGTGCATATTTAATAAAATTACCCTCTTTGAAGAAGTCTAGAATGGGGGAAAAAAACACTCATTCAGAACCTGCTTCAAATCTTGACTCTACCACTATCTCAGGCTAAGATTTATAAATGAATTCCCCAACAAGCAAGGTCAAATTAACATATATAATAAATTTCATGGCAAAATGTATTATGGACTGCTCTTGGAGTTTACCTACCCATACTGGTACAGACTGGGAACAAAGAGTTGATCAAGGAAGGTTTTGGGGGAGATAGCATGGACAGAATCTTAAAGAATAACAGGCAAAAATAGGACAAAGAAACATCTCAAGAAGAGGAAATGGTATGTGCAAAGACATCAGAAGCTTGAGTGGAAGTTTGTGACATGGAGAATTTATGGTTTTGTAAGATTGGAAAATAAAGTTCAGGTAGGAGAGCTGTAAGGCATAAACATGAAGGGCTGGACAGGATCTAAATCATGACAACAAATGCATGATGTGCTAAGGAATGGATGTTTATCTCGAAGATGATGTGGAACACTGAAGACTTTTTATTGAATACTGTCAGGGCTTTATATGCATTTGTTGAGGAGCATTCTGTGAGACAGGAACATACTGTCATTGTCCATGTCAGATACCATCAAGTCCTCAACTACCATCATTGCAGTTGTATTCATGAATGAATCAGATTTCTTAAATACTTTAAGTGACAAGTGGTTGAATATGGGTTATATAAGAATGGAGTCAATGGTGACACAACTGATAATTTTTTTAATTCATTCACATGAGTTTGGATCAGGTTTTGACTCAGGAAAATCAGATTCAGAAGTAGAGGAGAGATACTTCTGTTTCCCTTCTCCTGTAATAGCAATCAGTATATTTCATTAGCAGAGTGCAAGTAAGTCCTGCTAAAGCATTAGCTACGCGTTATAAAGCTGAAGCAGAATTTAATAAAATAACAATGAAATACTTGACATAGTGTCTATAGCAAAGCTAAGCATATTAAGCACGTTCCATCATCTTCCTCCAGATATTTAAAGGACAAATGTTAAAATATGGTTCCTTTGCCATTAAAAGTCTAAATTTCCCCTCTAACTTATTAACAGGAAAGATTTTCCAATGAGCATAGGGTTAAGCATAGGGTTGACTGGGTTAAATACTTCCTAAGGTAAGTGGTTATACCTATCTTCACAGTTGACCACAGGCCATGGCACACAGTGAGCAACACATACAATTGGCAGAGTTGAGCTACTGAGTGAATATATAAATAAAACCATAAGTGATATGCACTCTAGGAAACTAAGAACATAATGTCACGGTCTTATTTCATGCCCTAGTTTGGTTCTAAATAATCTTTTACTTAATAAACTTGTATATAGGGGCACCTGGGTGGCTCAGTGGGTTAAAGCCTCTGCCTTCAGGTCATGATCCCAGGGTCCTGGGATCGAGCCCCGAATTGGGCTCTCTGCTCAGCGGGGAGCCTGCTTCCCCCTCTCTCTCTGCCTGCCTCTCTGCCTACTTGTGATCTCTCCCTCTCTCTCTGTCAAATAAATAAATAAAATCTTAAAAAAATTAAAAAAAATAAACTTGTATATAAAGATGTTCTATATAAACATGCATATGTTTATCTATTTATAATCATGAATCCATTTATTTCCAACATTTTTGAGATCTCAAAAATTACTATTATATACAGATAACCATTTACAAATGCTATTCCTTTGTCCTACAAAAAGCAGTCATTATAAATGTGACTATGAGTCTAACTACATAACTGAGGGGGGGAAAAAACTATTCAATCACTTGACCTCATGAGGATAAAGACTGAGAATACCAGTAAAGTTGTGCCAATGTGCAGACATATTTTATCTTAATGTGCAAAGTCATTTATTGGATTCGGTTATTTTATGAATAAATTGGGAACCAGGCAAGGATATTTCAATTATCTGTCTCTTCATTTCATATACCTTAAAAGCAGAAAATCATCAATAGTTAAGGAGCAAGATATTAAAAAAAATTCTATATGGAATTCACAGTTGCCTTGTAAGTATTAGAGATGTATTTCAATAGATCTGTACATTTAAAATACTTTAATCATACTGGTTTCTGAATTCCTAAAGTCTTTGAAGGACCAGTAGGATAAGTGATATTGAAATACCCAGAAAACTGTAATTTCCTCACCTGCAAACAATAGAGAATAATCCCTATCCTAGGAGGATTAATGTGATAGGATCTCCAATAGACCTTATTAGATTCACTCCTGAGGGATACAAAGTAATGTATGAGCTTCTCCAGGGTAGGAGCCATGGTCTGACTCTGAGAGAGGAACAACACACAAAGTCAGTTGTCAAGGGCAAAACTGTTCAGATACGTATGCACATTCAAGGTCTTCTTCCCTTCCCTAGCACTTAAGGGAGAATGCAGAATTAGCCTGCTCAACTATTACTTAGACTCTGTTGTGGCAAGCAGAAAACATGGGTAGAAATGCAGAAAAGCAGACTTGTCTCGGAATACCTAGATGGAGTAAAGTAACTTACACCTATGTTAGCTCTTTGTCCTTTAAATTTTAAATGACTGCTCCAGGAACGGGGAGGGAAAAGAAAGAACGGGTATATAAAGTTTTTTAAGAGACAAATGGAAAACAAGACATGAGATTTTATGTGTGGGTGTGTTGTGTCTGTGTATATGTATATAGCAGCTATCTGGCGATGTATACATTTTCTAACACAAATATGAAAATAATATTTTAAAGATATTTTGCTTTGGTTTCCATATAACCTTCCATACAAGTGTGTCCTCGTACAAACTCATGAATCCACATATTAATGCCTAAAATGATCTCTTCTTTTTTCCACAATATGCAATAAATTTCTTTCAGGCAAAGTTTGTCTCATATTAAAATGCAAATGCTTCTTTAACTTGTCACTTTATTGGGTTTCACAGGTCATGTGGGTATTTTTTTTTAAGGAGTACTACTGAGAGAAAAAGAATTCTGAGGAATTTTGAGAAAGAGAGAATTCTGAGAAAGAACAAGTGAGAAAGCAAGCTGGGGAGAGAGTTGGATAAGGGGCAGAGGGAGAGAGAGAATCCCATGCTAGGCATGGAGCCTGATATGGGGCTCAATCTCAAGACCCTGATATCATGACCTGAGCTGAAATCAAGGGTCAGAAGACTAACTGACTGAGCCACTCAGGGCTCCCAGAATTTTTTTAAGTGATGTGACATTCACATAATATAAAACATATACTATATATGAAATCACTATCTCTACCAAGTTATAAAACATCTTAATTTCCCCTTAGATTGCTAAAAATAATTTTATTGTGGTTAAAGTACAAAAAACTCATCATTTTAACCATTTTTAAGTGCACAATTCAGTGGCATTAACTGCACTCATAATGTAGATGCACAAGTATCACTACCTCAAAAATATTTTCATCACGCTAAATAGACACTCTATACCTATTAAACAATGGGCTTCCCATCTCTCCTCTCCTCAGTCCCTGGTAACTTCTAATCTATTTCTGTCTCTAAGTTTGTTTAATCCTAAGTATCTATATAAGTGGAAACGTATAATATCTGTCCTTTTCTGCCAGCTTATTTCACTTCCAATGTTTTCACAGTTCATCTATGTTGTAGCATACATCAGACCTTCATTCCTCTTCACGACTGAATAATATTTTATGGTACAAATGTTATGAATTGAAGTTTGTGTCCCCCCAGAATTTACATATTGAAACCCTCTCAACCCCAAAATGTATTCACATGAGGTGAGGCCCTTGGGAGGTACTTAGGATTGGATGAGGTCATAGCATAGAGCCCTTGTGAATGGGTTTAGTGCCCTCCTGGGAGTCATGAGACAGCTTCACCCTTCATCAGCTTTCTGCCCTCTGAGGACACAGGTAGGAAATAGACACCTATAAACCAGGAAGCAGGATCTCACTAGACAGAGTCTGCCAGCTTCTGCCAATCTATTCCCAGGCTCCAGGACTCTGAGGAGTAAGTATTTGTTCTTTGAGCCACCCAGTCTATAGTATTTTTGTTACAGCAGTCTGAACAGTCTAGAGTAGTAAATAGACCACATTCTGCTTTTTCATTCATCTGTCAGTGGACATTGGGGTTGTTTCCACTTCGGGTAATAAGAACAATGCTTCAAAGGACAATGATGGAAGTATCTGTTTAAGTTTGGAAGTATACCTTCTTCTCATATTTTGGGGGAGTTTTTAAGAAGAATAGGTATTAATTTTTTCTTTAAGTATTTAGTAGAATTCACTTGTAAAGCTCTCTGGTGCTGGGATTTTCTTTGTTTAGCGATTTTTATTACTAATTTAACCTTCTTGTTTTTATTGCTCTATTCAGACTTTCTATATTTTCCTGAATTAGTTTTGGTGGGTTTTGAAATTATGGGAATTTTTCTGTTTCTTTTAGGTTATTCAGTTTGTTGGCATATAATAACTCATAATAATCCCTACGATAATTTTCTGAGGCATCCATCCTAAGGTTTCCTCTCTTCTTTCTTTCTTTTAAAAAAACAACACATTTTTTAAAAAGATTTTATTTATTTATTTGACAGAGATCACAAGTAGGCAGAGAGGCAGGCAGAGAAGAAGAGGAAGCAGGCTCCCTGCCGAGCAGAGAGCCCGATGTGGGGCTCGATCCCAGGACCCTGAGATCGTGACCTGAGCCGAAGGCAGAGGCTTTAACCCACTGAGCCACCCAGGTGCTTCCTTATTTTTTATTTCTGATCTTATTAATTTGAGTCCCCTTCTCCCTCTCTCTCTCTCTTTCTCTCTCTCTGGTTCTCCCTCCCTCCCTCCCTGCTTTAGTCTAGTTAAGGGTCTGTTGATCTTACCTTCTCAAAAAAATCAACTCCTGGTATTTTTATTGTCGAAGGCTGTAGGAGTCCATGTGTTTGGTGTCCAGATTATTTTTGTAAAGACTGTACTCTGTCATGTGTGGCCACTGAATTCTCTCTGTCATGTGTGGCCACTGAATTCTCTCTTCTTTAGCTGGTGTTCAGCTATTATCTTGACAGGGATTTCCTTGTGAGGAGTTCAGCAACCGATAATCCCAACAAAACAAACAATCAAAAAATACCTCCTAGGGTTTGAGTTTGGCGTGTGCTAGAATATTCCTTCAACACTTAGCTAGACTTGTTCTCAGGCTAGAGACTGGCCTAAGGAAAAAGCTTAAGGACTCCTCAGGAATTCTCACAGGCTGGGTGCTTTCAAAGGTCCTAATATCGCAAAGAATTCCCCAGCTTTCCCTCTTGTGCCTTGTGCAGTCTACTTGTATGTTGTACCCATACTGTTGCCCAAGGCATCTGTGAGATTTTAGTTTGCCAAGAACTGTTCACTGCTTTTTGTTCAGGAGTTCTGAGATAAATGAGACATAGGCAAGAGCCCTGCATCCAACTTTTAGGTAGCCCAGTGATGTTAGAAGAGATACACGCAATAATTTGTGAATAAAGTCTCTTCTGCTCTCAACAGAACAAGGAGTCAAGACCTGCACAGGGAATGGGCTGTTGCTTTCAAGACTGGCATCTCACCGGTGGAGGGAGGCTGAGGGCAAGTCAAAACTCCACAAAACTTTTCTACTCTTCTTAGTTGCTTCCTTCTTGATTCAGTCTTTATGTGCTGTAAACCTTTGGTTGTTTACCAAAGTTTTGACAAAGCTGGCTCTAGCAGTTATCTTTTTTTAATTATTATTATTGTTTTTGATGTTTTATGGGCAGATGAGATTTTAGGGCTGTCCCCTCCACCATTTTCTGAACATCACTACCTTACAGATATCTTCAATCTTTTAACTTTGAAGTTATTTTATACTCATAGAAGAGTTACAAGGATAGTTCAAAGGTTTCTCATATTTGCTTTTCCTTGCCCATGTATAGGTTTCTCTTCACCATGCATGTGAAAGACAGGGCAGAGGAGAAGAGGAGAGGAACACAGGAAGATATTGTATTTCCACATATGATACTGAAAGCATAGGAATGGCATAAAGATAAGGGAAGAGGTGCAGGAAGGAGTCAAAAGCTCACATTGTGTCAAGGTGTTTGTTGCCCAAGTGGAACAGTTGAGAAAGTCCAAATAAATCTTCACTCTTCTACCTCAGCCATACTCAATTGCCGAAGGCTGTCTGTCAAATTCTGAGACTGGAGTTGAGCCATTAACTTGACAGTCAATGTTATAAAACACTAAGAATATGCCATCTATTAGTTTTATTACTTATTTATAACAAAAGTAATTCCATAGGTTTTAGACTTTATTGTTTCAAAGCATGAATTTTTAAAAGTATGTGAAATCAGAATCAAAATGATTTGAAATCAAAGTGCACCAGAAATAAAAATCCTCTCAAAGGATCCTGACTTCCTGGCACAGGTTATAACATTATGGATTTGTGTGTGTATGTATGTGTGTTTAGACAAGAAAAGACATTTTTCTAAATGATATTGAATGGTCATAAATTCCCTGAAAAATTCTTCCCCTATTAACCACTTAAAAATTGACCTAAATACATAAATTATTTGAATTTATTAGTAACCTCTACTTTTCTATAATTAAAATGCTTTTTGATTATGTAATTTTATCTCTGTCCTAGATTCAATGAAGAAATACAAAGAAATATGACATATGACAGTGATATTGGACATTTAATCCTAGCACTAATATCTTTGCAACATGTAATATTTAGAACATGATGAAATATTATGGCATATTTTGATTTTATTTGGTAGTCTCTTTGCATCCTTGTCATATTAATTTGACTGGATTGCATGTTTTATGACAATCCATACAGTACTGTAAATCCAATCATGTTTATTACTGAATTAAAAAGAAATGAATGTTGAAGTAAAATTGGCTAAAGGGAACATGCATACTCAAATTGGGACATATATTACAAGATTATTAAAGAAAAATCAATATTAATTTCCTTTTGCATTTGAAATTTTAGAGAAATTTAATAAGTATCATCTTGCCAGATTTATTAATTTTTAATGTATTATTGGCACAGAAGTTTGGAGTCAAATAAATCTACTTTCATTAAGCGCACATTCATCTTCTCTGTGACTCAGTTTCCTCACTTGTAAATTTAAGAATAAACTTCTAACATCAACTAAAATTAAGAGTCATGGGGGGTGCCTGGGTGGCTCAGAGGGTTAATTAAGCCTCTGCCTTCAACTCAGGTCAGGGTCTCAGGGTCCTGAGATTGAGGCCCGCATCAGGCTCTCTGCTCAGCAGGGACCCTGCTTCCCTCTCACTGCCTGCCTCTCTGCCTACTTGTGGTCTCTCTCTCTGTCAAATAAATAAATAAAATCTTTTAAAAATGTATCTTTAAAAATAAGAGTAATGGGGTTTAGGGTTTAATTATATAGAAATCTTATTCACTGTGCTAAAAAAACATTGAATACTGAGAATCAAAGTTGAAAATGATCATACATCTTGAGTCAGGGTTGGAAGATGGGGCTCTTTTGGCCCATAAGAAACAATATCTCATCTTTCCAGTAAGAAAATGGGAACAAAACAATCATCAAGTTTGATCTTAAAAGACTTTAACAGAACCATTTGTCAATAATTAGAGAATTCACATAGATTTAAACACACACACTTAAGGTCTGCATGTAAAAGGCCACAAAGTAATGTCCAAAAATACTAAAAATCTGATCGTACATATCCTACTCTCCAACCACAATGCAGTCCAACTGGAACTTAATACAACAAGAAATAACATTAAAAAGAGCCTTACGTGATTAGTGTTAAAATTCCATAAGACAAGGCATAAAAAGTGCTTAATGTAATAGAAACAGTGTCTGACATCACATGAGTGGCAAGGGCTGTTTCAGGGTTTTCTGACATTTAAGAGGGGAGCTCAGTCCCCACTCCCATTCTTCCCTTCCTGAGGCAGTTAGAAAAACCCAAATAGCAGCACCTCTATGGGTAGTGAGTAAAGACCCAGAGTCAGAGTAAAGACCCAGACAACCTGCACTGGATCTACAGAGAAATCAAGGAAAAGCAAAACAAACAAAACAAAAATAAAACTACTGAGTTTTAACAGTATATTTGTTATATCCTAGTATACACTATCCTATCCACTAATACAAATTATCATGGGAGAGAGAGACAGAGAAAGACAGAGAGAGAGAGTAAAGGACTTGAAAAACAGAGATTTGAAGATGTAGGAAAGAAAGAACAGATGAAAAAGGAAAGAAAGGGGATGCCTGGGTGGCTCAGTTGGTTAAGCGGCTGCCTTCGGCTCAGGTCATGATCCCAGCGTTCTGGAATCAAGTCCCACATCGGGCTCCTTGCTCGGCGGGGAGCCTGCTTCTCCCTCTGCCTCTGCCTGCCACTCTGTCTGCCTGTGCTCGTTTGCTCTCTCTTCTTCTCCTCTGACAAATAAATAAATAAAATCTTTAAAAAAAAAAAAGAAAAGAAAAAGGAAAGAAGGAAGGGTAGGAAGGTGGGGAGGGGAGAATTGCACACCTTTAGAAATAATGCTCTCTAATCAAATGTAAGACCCTGTTGCTAGGGATTTGCCCATTCCAGATAAGATACACAAGCAAGCCTTGTCAATGTCCACTTATCTCATTTCCAGCATCTAAATTTGCAGATTGAATGAGTGTATGCAAATTATCTACGTTTGTCTCTAGTCTTTGGCACAGCCTAATCTTTGGTTCACATGAATCTTTGGTTCAGCAGAAGTAAATATTTGCTTCTAACCTCCTGGGTTTCTTGACTTACACTGGAACCCAGAAATTTCACTAATTCAGGAATTTATACCAGCTTTTATTTTTTAACCCTTTTATTTATTTTTTCCAGTATATATTTTGGGAATAAGCATTTGATGGCTAAGGATTCAGTAATATTAAATCTTTTCAGAAATTGCTACAGAGGAATGTTATAAAAATTTGAGGCTGTTTGTTTTAGTGGCAATTCTATAATAAATATTGCCACTTCGAAATGAATCTAAAATGCCATGTACATTACATTAATTGGATTGCACCTAACCATATTCTGAATACTTGAATTATATGGGGAATGTTTTTAAATTGTTATCACATTACAAGAGGTACTTTTGAGTCAATCAATGTAAATTTACTTCTTTATATGTTTACTTTTCCCCCAATGCACGCTACAGTGAACCATTTTTATGCTAATCACTGCATTTAGATAAGCTTGTATTTACATTTTATGTAACACTAGTCATTGAACAGCAAATACTTACATTCTTCACAGACACACTGCTGTAATGTCAAAATGGGATCATTACTTGAATAAACACTTTAAATATATTTCCTCAGAAGGGTTATGAAATAAAAATACTTCAGATATTTTAATTGACTATTAAACATATTAAAATATGTTTTCCTTGGAGGAGTATTTACAAAGGAAGTGAAGTTCATTTCACCTCAGTGATATTGCTAATAATCAAGCAGACAGTAATTTAGGTGGGAGCAAGCCCCTTTAAGAATATAAAGAATGTGTAAGTTGCAGTATTCTACTAGAGTCGTGTTCCCAGGGCAAAGTGCTCTAACTTCCCTCAAAATTATAAAATGGTACATTGTAAAAAGATGTGAGGCTGGGACATGAGGCATCATGTTTCCACATGGCCAGGACCTCTAACTCAGTTTACAATAACAGCTGAAAATGACCAGACACAAACTACCCAGGTTTTTACCACGAGCCTCACAGAGAAAATGCAATAGCTGTACACATTGCTTCCAGGGTAAATTCACTCATTCAAGTGAGGGATTTCTTGTACTCTAGTTATAAACATTTATCTAGTGATTACTTAATGATATTTTATTCAATTCAAGTTCATGTAGACAGAAATTTATCTCTGGTTTCTCTAGTAGAAATTCTCCTGGCCTTGGGCATGGTAAGGACTTTGAATTTTCAAGTTTGAATTTGTTAGCAGTCTCAGTTTCTCTCAGATCAGTTTGTTGACAGATCGGGAAGAAAATCAATCTGTCCATCCATCCATCCCGCAAATCCTGATTAGATATAGCCCATGTTTCAGGCACTGTGCTAGTTGATGCTTAAATAAACCCTGGCTGTTTATTTATTTGTTTGTTTGTTTTTAATAATCCTTTAGAGATTTTATTTATTTATTTGAGAGAAAGAGCAGAGATAGTGACAGAGAGCAAGAGCAGGGAGGAGAGGGAGAAGCAGGCTCCCTGCGGAGTAGGGAGCATGATGTGGGACTCCATCCCAGGAATCTGGGATCATGACCTGAGCTGAAGGCAGACACTCAACCGACTGAGCCACCCCGGTACCCAACCCTGTTTGTTTATTTAAAGATTTTATTTATTTATTTGAGAGAGAAAGGGAGAGAGAGCATGAAGGGGGTAGGAACAGAGTGACAAACAGACTTCCTACTAAGTGCGGAGCATGAAGATATGGGCCTCCATCCCAGGACTCTGAGATCATGACCTGAGCCAAAGTCACTCAACCCACAAAGCCACCCAGGCAACTCCCACCTCACCCTTCTGTTTGTTTGTTTGTTTTGTTGTTGTTCTTTTGTTTTGTTTTTGTTGTTTGTTTGTTTTTTTTTTAAGATTTTTTTATTTATTTGTTAGAGAGAGAGAGCGAGCACAGGCAGAGTGGC
Organism: Taxidea taxus jeffersonii; assembly: GCA_003697995.1. Classification (NCBI taxonomy): domain Eukaryota; kingdom Metazoa; phylum Chordata; class Mammalia; order Carnivora; family Mustelidae; genus Taxidea; species Taxidea taxus. The sequence continues at coordinate 27,176 of RCUC01169240.1, read as the reverse complement.
AGGCAGAGGCAGAGGGAGAAGCAGGCTCACTGCCAAGCAAGGAGCCCGATGTGGGACTCGATCCCAGGACGCTGGGATCATGACCTGAGCCGAAGGCAGCTGCTTAACCAACTGAGCCACCAGGCGTCCCTGTTGTTTGTTTTTTTATGAGCAATAGAAATCAACTCTGCAGCATTAATAAAAATGAAGGGTAAATGACCAGTAGGATTCTGAATATATTACAGACTAGAAGGGAGAAATGAATAACCGACTCTCAGAAGAGACAGGAACTAGGCAATTATGTAGCGGATGCTTGTGTCTTGATGGGCCTGCCACATCCTCAAAATGAGCTTTGGAGGTCTTCAATCCCTATGAGTGGGATTCTAGCCAACTTGCCTTAGAGCGTGTGCCCACCCTTCAGATCATGGGGTTAGGGGACCAGGGTGGACAGGGTTTTGATTACAGGGAGGAGGAGATCACGAAGAAGGATATTTGAGGCACATACAAATGAGAAAAAGGACACCCATTAGGGGTTACATGATGAGAAAGATCGGCACAATCTTTGCCTTCATGGATCAGACAGTTCAGTAGAAGAAGCCAAAATAAAGAAGGAAAAAAATATATGGATGGTCCCATACCTCCCAAAATTCACCATTGTTCCCCAGTATCTTAACACATGTGTTCTTGGTAGACACCATCCTCTGGTAACTGTACTGTTTTTCTTTCCTCAAATGTAATAGAAATGTGTTCTTTACTGTCTCTTCTGCATCTGTGAATAAAACCAACAACATTCTTTTGCTAAGGCCAAGACTAAAAGTGTCCTCATTCATTTTCAGAAAACTGTAGTTTTGCTTAAGATGACAAGAGACATGTAGTTAGTGTGCAAAGCTGCATGCAAATCGGGACAAGATGGGAAGCAGGACCTGATCCTGTGAAGTGCTATTATGGGAATCAGAAACCAAAGAATATAGGGAGACCTAGTGGTACTGTTATATGGATCCCTTGTGTGTGTGTGTGTGTGTGTGTGTGTGTGTGTAAAGTTTTGAAACTGTTTCAAAATACAGTGACACTCTTAGACTATCTGACACAGGAGAAGATCAATTTTTTCACTCCCTCCTTCATAGGACAGTTATTCCCATTAATGATCATGAGGTGAAGTTACGATGGCCAGAAAATGAAAAGTGAATTTTAACTTCTTATATACAAGTAAACATACATATAAAGAAAGTACTCACAAAGCTAAATAAAATATAGAAATTAATATAACAGTATCAGAAGAAAATGCTAATGCATTAATATTTTAATTATAAGAAGTTTTCTGAAAAAAGGGAAACAAATATACCTGTATATCTGTCTACTGTAGAAATGAGTAATGATACCACTCTCTCATTTTCAGTGTCAATTTTGGCAAATGTATTATATAAATAAAATGATCCTTCCTTTGATTAATAAGCAGGGAAGCAAAATTTGTTCAATTACCTTCATTCATCATTGACCAGACACTTTTACTAATTTAGATTTTGAAAAGTTCTTTTAAAATGAAGTGAAGGACAGCCACACACATGAACGCACGCCTACATAATAGGCATACCCATTAATATTTAATCCCCAAACTTTCGATTTTGTCCATGGCTTTTTTTACTTTAGAATTGAGTCTGTGGTTTTCAAATACTTTTGCATTGAAACATTTCCACTAAAATATTTTCACCATAAAATTCATCACTGATTTCAATTCTATGTGGTAAGAATTTCTGAAGCTATTTTCACTTTTGGAAAAATTAGGCATAACGGCTAAATAATACTGAACATTGACATTAATTAATTTATTGCCTTAGAAAAAATACTTTTACTTGTTCTTGTTAAACATAATTGAAGCTTTCAAACAGCCTGTTTTATTTCTTCTGGCAATTTAAGAGCAATATTTTTTATCATTTCTCCTGGATTTTTAAACATTGGATTATTTAATTATATAAATGTCCATTTTCTTATATTTTATTTTTGCATAGTTAGTGGCCTTACAAATAATTTATTTGACTAAAGCTCGATGTAAGAAATTTAAAAATCATGGTTTGTCCCCAACTTGGGAGCATCCAAATATATAAATTAATTCATTATAAACATAAAGAAGCTCATTGATAATTACACAATAATAGTAGGGGACTTTAACACTCCACTCACAACAATGGACATATCATCTAGGCAGAAGATCAACAAGAAAACAATGGCTTTGAATGACGCTGGACCAGATGGACTTGACAGATATTTCAGACCATTTCATCCTAAAGCAGCAGATTACATATTCTTTTTGAGTTCACATGGAACATTCTCCAGAATATATCATGTACTGGGTCATAAATCAGGCTTCAACCACTACAAAAAGACTGAGATCATACCATACATATTTTCCAACTACAACACTATAAAACTTGAAGTCAACCACAAGAAAAAAAATTGCAAGACCACAAATACATGGAGATTAAAGAATGCCCTACTAAAGAATGAATGAGTTAGCCAGGAAATTAAAGAGGAAATTAAAAATAATACATGGAAACAAATGTAAATGAAAACACAACAGTCCAAAACATTTGGGATGCAGCAAAAGTGGTCCTAAGAGGGAAGTACAGAGCAATACAGGCCTTCTTCAAGAAGCAGGAAAAGTCTCAACTACACAATCTAACCTTACACCTTAAGGAGCTAGGAAAGGAACAAATAAAGCCTAAATCCAGCAGAAGAAGGGAAATAATAAAATTAGAGCAGAAATAAATGATATAGAAGCAAACAAAAACCAGTGGAACGGATCAATGAATCTAGGAGTTGGCTTTTTGAAAGAATAAAACTGATAAACCCTTAGCCCGACTTATCAAAAAGAAAAGAGAAAGGACCCAAATAAATAAAATCATGAATGAGAGAGGAGAGATCAAAACCAACACTACAGAAATGCAAACCATTATAAGAGAAATATTGTAAAAAATTATATGTCAACAAATTGGGTAATCTGGAAGAAATGGATAAGTTCCTAGAAACATAAACTACCAAAACTGAAAAGGGAAGAAATAGAAAATTTAAATGAGCAAAGAATCAGCAAAGAAATTGAATTGGTAATCAAAACTCTCCCATCAAAAACAAGTCCAAAGCCAGTTCTTAGGGGAATTCTATCAAACATTTACAGAAGAGTTAATACCTATTCTTCTCAAACTGTCCCCCAAAATAGAAATGATAGGAAAACTTTTAAAATTCATTTTATAAGGCTAGCATTACCTTGATTCTAAAACCAAAGACCCCACTAAAAAGGAGAATTACAGGCCAATATCCCTCATGAATGTGGATGCAAAAATTCTGAACGAGATACTAGCAGGCCGAATTCAACAGTGCATTAAGGAATTATTCATCATGATCAAGTGGGATTTATTCTTGGCCCTCAAGGGTAGTTCAATATTCACAAATTAATCAACCTGATACACCACATTAATAAAATTAAGGATAAGAACAATATGATCCTCTCAATAGATGCAGAAGAAGCACATGACAAAGTACAACATCCACTCTTGATAAAACTTACAACAAAGTAGGGATAGAGGGACATACCTTCACACCATAAAGGCCATATATGAAAGACCCACAGCTAATATAATCCTCAATGGGAACAACTGGCAACTTTTCCTCTTCAGTCAGGAACAAGACAGGGATGTCCACTGTTATTTAACATAGTACTGGATGTCCGAGCCTCAGCAATCAGGCAACAAAAAGAAATAAAAGCCATCCTGAAAGACTCCACCCCAAAATCCCTTCTATGAATTTAGCAAAGTCACAGGATACAAAATAAACATACAAAAATCTGTTGCATTTCTATACCAATAATGAAGCAGCAGCAGGAGAAATCAAGGGATTGATCCATTTACAATTGCAACAAAAACCACAAGATACCTAGGAATACACCTAACTAAAGAGGTAAAAGATCTGTACTCTGAAAACTATGAAAGAAATTGAAGATGACACAAAGAAATGGAAAGACATTCCATGTTCATGGATTAGAAGACAAATACTGTTAAAATGTCTATACTACCCAAAGCAATCCACACATTTAACGAAATCCCTATGAAAATACCACCATTTTAGTAAATAATTAGACAGAGCTGGAACAAATAGATACAAATAGAACAAATAAATAAATAGAGCTGGAATAAAAAATCCTAAAATTTTTATGGAACCATAAAATACCATGAATAGCCTTAAGCAATTTTGAAAAAGCAAAACAAAACTGAAGGCATCACGATTCTGGATTTCAAATTATATTACAAAGCTGTAGTAATCAAGACAGTATGGTACTGGAACAAAAACAGATACATAGAACAGTGGAACACAACAGAGAACCCAGAAATTGACGCACAACTATATGGTCAACTAATCTTTGACAAAGCAGGAAAGAATATCCAGTGGAAAAAAGACAATCTCTTCAACAAATGCCATTGGGAAAAATGGACAGCAACATAGAGAAGAATGAAACTGGACCACTTTCTCATACTGTACACAAAAATAAATTCAAAATGGATGGGAAAACCTAAATGTGAGACAGGAAACTATCAGAATCCTAGCAGAAAACACTGCTGTTACCTCTTTGACCTCAGCCACAGTAACTTCTTATTAGATACAGCTCCAGAGGCAAGAGAAACAAAAGAAAAACGAACTACTGGGACTTCCTCAAGATTAAAAGCTTCTGCACAGCAAAGGAAACAATCAACAAAACTAAAACGCAACCTACAGAATGGAAGAAGATACTTGCAAATGACATATCTGACAAACCATTACTATCCAAAATACATAAACAACTTAGAAAAACTCAATGCCCCAAACCCCCCCCAAAAATCCAGTTAAGTAATTGCCAGAAGACATGAATAGACATTTTTCCAAAGCAGATATCCAGAGAGCTAACAGATACCTGAAAAGATGCTCACTCTCACTCATGATCAGGGAAATGCAAACCAAAACTGCAATGAGATACCACTTCACATCTGTCAGAATGGCTAACATTAATAACACAGGAAACAGCAGATGTTGGCAAGGATGTGGAAAAAGGGGAACAATCTTACACTGCTGGTGGGAATGGAAACTGGTATAGCCACTCTAGAGAACAGTATGGAGGTTCCTCAAAAAGTTAAAAATAAAATTACCCTAGAATCCAACAATTACACTACTAAATCCAACAATTACTACTACTACTAATCCATTTATCCAAAGGATACAAAAATATGATTCAAAGGGGCACATGCCTCCTGATGTTTATAGCAGCATTATCAGCAATAGTCAAATTATGGAAATAACTCATTATGTCCATCAGCTGATGAACAGATAAAGATGTGATTTGCATGCGTGCACACACACACACACACACACACACACACACACACAGTGAAGTATTACTCAGCTGTTAAAAAGAATTAAATCTTGCCATTTACAACAATGGGAATGGAGCTAGAGTATATTATGCTAAACAAAATAAGTCAGTCAGAGAAAGACAAATACCATATACTTTCACTCATATGTGGAATTCAGGAAACAGAACAGATGAACATAGGGGAAGGAAAAAAAAAAGAAAAGAGAGATAAACCATAAGAGACTTTTAACTATAGAGAACAAACTGAGGGTTGATGGAGAGGTGGGTAGGGGATGGGCTAGATGGGTGACGGGCCATTAAGGAGGGCACTTGTGATGAGCACTGGGTGTTGTATGTAAATGATGAATCACTAAATTCCACTCCTGAAACCAATATTATACTATATGCTAACTAACTAGAATTTAAATAAAAACTTGAAACAAAGACAAAAGTAAATAAAATTCATGGTTAGTACTGTATACACACATATATCATGTTATATGTAGTATATACTAAATATACCATATAATGTAATACAGTATATATGTACTGTATACTCATATAGCATATATAATAGTACAGAATTGTATATAGTATATTAGCATATAATATTTGTGTATATACATAGAGTTTAATGTGCCCTTTGCACATATTTTTATATCTGGTTACTCTCTTCAGAAACTTTATTCCAGAGAAAAGATAACACACACAAAATAAGTTATGTTGATTCTTTTTTTTTTTTTTTTAAGATTCCATCCATTGATTTGTGAGAGAGAGAGAGAGAGTGAGAGAGAACATGAGAGGGGGGAAGGTCAGAGGGAGAAGCAGACTCCCCATGGAGTTGGGAGCCCAATGCGGGACTTGATCCTGGGACTCTGGGACCATGATCTGAGCTGAAGTCAGTTGCTTAACCAACTGAGCCACTCAGGCACTCAGTTTGTTGATTCTATTATTTAAAACAGGAATAAATAGAGGTTGTGAAAATAAACTGCACATGAGAAGCTTTAAGTATTCTGAAGCATTAAAACTTACACTGATAATAAAAGTCCACGGTGTTGTGGTACATAAAGTAATTGGGAATTTCCAAAATAATTTATATGTAATACAGGTAGATGTATACACATATATAATGTATCTAATGTGTACATATGTGTATATGTACGTAGGTATAAATGTGTATATATACATATATATACTATATACTCCCTCCCTCCGTCTTTTTCTTCTCTTTTCATTTATTGTTTATTTACTAAACATTTATTATATTTTTACATGTGTCAAGAAATAGGCTGAGTTCTATGAAAGATACACGAGTTAAAATAGCCCACAATCTAGCAGAAAAAATGGACCAAAACAAGTGATTATAAGCCACTATAATTATGGTTAACTTCAGAGATTTCCAAGGAGTTATGAGGGCACAATAAGGTAGTGGCAATAACATCAATTCTGAATCCAAAGAAGGCCAGTGCGACTGATGAAGGAAGACAGTATACAAATAACCAGTTTTTAATTTTAACTTATATGTGAGAATTAGTCATGAAGAAACATTCCTTAAACCTAAATACTTGTATGTCTTCTACTTACTAATAAAGTATGCTCATCTAAATGCATTTCTCTTTTGTGTTTTGCCACTAGGAAACTCCAGGAAAAATATGAGGACATAATAAATTGTGTAACTTTGCTGTATTTCCCTGAATTGTGATTACTTTTTATATATTTTAAATCACATAATCCCTGATCCTGGCACATCCAGTATTTCTGGTTTATAAGAGCAAACAAAATATATGTGTGTTTAATAAATAGGCTTTAATATTTATGTGGTGAATTTCATTGAAACTAAAAATTCTTAACTATTCCTCAATGGATATTGCAAATAACATGAAGAAATACACTTTTAAGTAATTTCAATTACTTTGTTCTTCAGTATTAAAAAATATTGGATTATCTAAAAAGAAAATGGAAGAAATGTATAATTCTACACAAGGAAAAAAATTCACTTAGAGAAAAAAGATCTAAACAAATCTTTCTATATCTATATATCTATATTCTATATCTATATTTCTATATCTATATACGAATCTATCTAAATATATCCATATCTATATTTCTATATCTATTTCTATATCTATATATCTATATTCCAGTCTTACAGAGAGAAAAAGCAAACTATTCTACACTATTAATTGTTTTTCTTCCTCTTCTTTCACTTCATCAGTACCTGATTTTGGTGTTCAAGAATCCATCTATACTAATAAGTTTCTAGCCTGACTTACTGTGAAAAATAATTGGATAAGGAAATATTTTGGTTTAACATAAGGGGTAACAGGTAGTCACACAGGACTTACGTGGTGGGATATTTGGTCTCCCATTAGGGTGTCTCCCATTTGTATTGGTTTAAAGAAAAATAAATGCAATATAGGTATTTTAAATGAGTAGATCATATTAATGAGTGCTCTCAGAAAAGTAGTAAAAAAATGAGCCAACATTATTTTAATCACTAGCACTAAATTTCAGAATTTATTTGGAGAGAAAATAAAAGAAATTTCAAAAATGAATAATGAGATTAACATTAATAACTAGTTGGGATTTAAGTTTAAAATGTGATTCTGTTTCCAACTAAATTCATCTTTAGCAATTTTTTTTCTTCTAAAAACAGAACACTAATTAACCTTATTACATTATAGCCCAAATGACCAGGACAATATGACAAACCTGCTAAATAATATTAATAATTTAAAAGTGGGAATCATTCTAGCAATCAGTTGACACATTTATGAAGCAGGAATTATAATTAAAATGACATTAATTACCATGCTAGACACGAGAGAAAATGAAAGATTATAAACTACATTTGTTAACAAATTGTGTGGCCTTTAGAAAGTTATCTCTCTGGCTCTCATATTCTTTTTTTGTTGTTTAATTTTTTGTTTTTAAGATTTTATTTATTTATTAGTTAGAGAGAGAGAGAGCGCGAGCGCGAGCACAGGCAGACCGAGAGGCAGGCAGAGGCAGAGGGAGGAGCAGGCTCCCTGCTGAGCAAGGAGCCCGATGTGGGACTCTATCCCAGGACGCTGGGATCATGACCTGAGCTGAAGGCAGCCGCTTAACCAACTGAGCCACCCAGGCATCCCTGGCTCTCATATTCTTAATATGTAGAATGAGATCAAGTAATCTCTGCATTTCACGTTGAGGAAAAAAATAAAATATGAAGGTGTAGGATGAAAATGAAGTGGCTGTTTAAATTTGAATTGTATCACACAGTAGAAGACAACACTAAAATATATTTTAATAACTAATAATTAGTTCATATTAAAGAAGCAATGACTAGGGGAATGAAGGAATAGACATATGTTTACAGACTAAGCAAAGGGAATAATCTCAAACGTTTTCAGTTTAATTTAAGCCTAACTTCGAAAACCTACAAATGTGATTAGCTACATGCTAGATATTACAAAATGGAAAAATTAAGTGATTTGCACTCATATAGGTCAGTGTTAGCAACAGAGGAAACAATGTTAATCATTGCCCACATTTATATTTATTTGTTTTTAAATTTGCACTAAATGCAATTAAATTCAAATAAAAGAAAGAATACTTACAACTGGAGTAGGGATGAAATAAACTTAAAATTGTATAAGAAAGAGTATTTATAACTGGAGATGGGGCAGAAAAGGGAAATCAGGGTGACATTTTAGAAAAAATCTAACAGATTTGTGTCTTGCAATTAAAAAGTATTATTTCTTTTAATGATTTATGAAAGTAGCAACACATTTTTAAGAACCAAAATTGACACTCTTATATGGTTATCATTTCTTTTTTGTCTCTCATGATAATAAGCTCACATAAAATGTGATTATTTAAATATCTTGAAGAAATGCAGTTAGCATAGCTCATGATTACACCTAACTGGAACCATCAAGCATTTAAAGGGTGAAATCTTGTAGTTTTTTGTTTTTTTTTTTTAAGATTTTATTTATTTATTTATTTGACAGAGAGATCCCAAGCACGCAGAGAGGCAGACAGAGAGAGGGGGGGAAGCAGGCTCCCTGCTAAGCAGAGAGCCCGATGCTGGGCTCGATCCCAGGACCCTGAGACCATGACCTGAGCCAAAGGCAGAGGCTTCAACCCACTGAGCGCCCCAAAATCTTGTAGTTTTATGGCAACTAGAGTAGGCTAAAAAAAAACCAAAAACTTCATGAAATTTTTATATATGTCTATGCTTTAAAATATGGTGTTCAAGTTCTATAGTAATCAATCATACATCTAAATTTCACTCCAAGATTAATCCCCTCATTGTTACTACATATGAAGTAACACTAATTTGATCTAATCCCTCGGATAATTTTGAAACTAACTTTCTCTTGAAGTAACCAAGCCAGAGAAGACTTAACTGAGTTAGCAAGTATAACAATATATAAAATCATTCCTCTGTAAATTAGTTTTGTGTTTATTATGAGACCAGGATCAATATACAAAACCAAATATCAAATGTTTACACAAACATTTTACTTGTGGAAGGACTGCAGCTCTTTGGTTTAGGGTTTAATCTGGCATTAATTTAGTATTTATTAAATTTCTTACTTTAGATCTCAGTGGATATCGCATGTCTTGTCTTCATTTTAATTGTATGAACTAGGGGCCACATTGAGTGATAATTGCCTTTTTCATATCTCTCTCTAATTATTAGTTACAAAGATTACTTTATCATAAATCACTAAATATATATGAAGGAAGCAAAAGATGCATCTTTTCTTTGTCTGGATTTAAGGGTCTTAGTAAAAGTTGCAGGAAAAGAAAGACAAAGGAATCACAGCAAGACAAAATTGCAGACCCAGACAAGAGGCGGGACATTCTCCGAGGAAGGAAAATGAAAGAATTAGATAAAGAGCAACCTCATTTACTTTCTATATCTCTTCCATACTTAAGGAGATCATTCAAACAATTAGGTAAGACATTCCAATTCTACTGAACTTTCTCTTAAGACACAAATACAAATTAAACAGTATATTAACCTTTTACATATTTTTTAAAGTTTTAAGCTTTTATATTTCTAATAAAATCATTCATTTTATACTTTTCTAATAAAAATAATTTGGGGTGCCTGGGTGGCTCAGTTAGTGAGGTGTCCACCTTTGGCTCAGGTCCTGATCCCAGTTCCTGGGCCCCGAGTTGGGCTCCCTGCTCAGCAGGAGCCTGCTTCTCCCACTCCCTCTGCTGCTCCACCTGCTAGTACTATCTCCCTCTCTCTCACTGGATAAAAATAAATAAATAAATATAAGAAAAATCTTAAAAAAAAATTTAAGTGCAAGTTTATTTTGTTATGAGCCTCGATTAACATAACATGTGACTTAATGTTTTGTTTTGTTTTTTTACAGATGTCACAAGCACCCTAATTACTAGGCATGATAATCAGAATCTGACAATGAAGATAAAGACTAATAGGGAAAGGTGAATGGTATCTTTGTATCATGTGATACAACTTACTACAAGGTAGAAACATTTGTAAAGGGATGATAGTTCTATTTCAGACTGTGTTGGTGATATTTTGGGAACACCTCCATAGAGATATTTAACAAGGTACTCATGGTTCAAGGAAATAACAGAGATGAAGATTAGAAGCTGTTAACATGAAGATAGAAATGAAGTCCCTGTTAATAGATGAGTTTGCCCAGGGAGGAAATTTATAGTTAAAAACAAAAGACTAAAGGAGGTGGTATTAGGAAAAAGCTTACTAGAAAAAAGACACTTATACTAGAAACTCTACATTAGCCTGGTGCCCAGAGGTAATATAAGACCAAGTATCAAATGTCTCAACAGCTGCCAAAAGAACAAAAACCAGTGATTCACTCATCAAATTGAAAGCACTCAATCTAGACTTGTGGTTCAGTTGAGCAGTTGTTCAGAATTAGGGGGAAAAGTATGGTTAGAAGAGTCAGAGAAGTATTATATCTCTGAAAGGCATTGGGATTAGAGATCCACAAATCAAGTTTGAGAACTTTCAGTAGTGTCAAATGTGCAGAGGCAACCATGATAATCTTAGAAAAAGAATAGTTCTACTCTGTTCTCTAGGACAGGATAAGCTTAAATTAAAAGGCAACAAAGTAAGCTCATAATTGAAAAGAATAAGAATGGACAATGAAATGGTGTAAAATAAGGAGACAGAAACTATAAAAAGACTTTTTAACTGATAGAAAATTTGATGATAGATAAAAGAATGTCATGGTTAATGCCTGATTGGAAGACACAAAGGATAAAATGGACAACACATTGGGACCCTCTCCCAAAATTAATGTAGGAACATCTTAAGAGAAGAGTGTAATTTTGCCTTTTAAGTAAAGAATAGAAAGCCAACACAAAGATAATGGCTTTTTTCAAAAATAAAACCTGTTTAAAAAAAAAGAAGAAGAAGAAGAAGAAAAGAAAGACAGAAAGAAAAAAAGAAAAAGAAACAAGAAAAGATATAATAGAAAAAAAATTTCCAGATTTTCATAATCTTTAATGTAGACATTTAAAGGTTTTACAATAGTCTAGTCTAAATTAATGAATAAAGACCCTTGTGACTTACTTTGATGATATACCAAATTTATATATATATACATATGAATATACACATATGAATATATATATATATAACATGAGAGTTAAGTGGAAAAAGAAGTACTCTGAAACTTCCCTGCATGAATAAATTCTAAAAGGCGGGATGCCTGGGTGGCTCAGTGGGTTAAGCCTCTGCCTTCGACTCAGGTCATGATCCCAGGGTCCTGGAGTCGAGCCCCACATCGGGCTCTCTGCTCAGCAGGGAGCCTGCTTCCTCCTCTCTCTCTGCCTGCCTCTCTGCCTACTTGTGTGATCTCTGTCTGTCAAATAAATAAACAAAATCTTTAAAAAAAATAAATTCTAAAAGGTAAAAAAGAAATGTTTCAGAAATGATTTTTTTTTTTTTGGCTCCTGATAAAACATTTTTTTTCAATACAGAGAAATGAAAAGTAGGGAAGAAAAACTGAGACCAACATAAATACACAGACACAGTTTTTGGTTTATAAAAAGTTAATGTTACTGTTACACACTCTTTTTATACTTCCTGAAGTATGAAGGAAAAAAAATTACCCAAGAAGGCTATTCACAAAGCTTTCATTGCAAAAACAAGAAAATCATTCTCCAATATTTAAGGCGTTGTTAGAAAAATATGCTTCTTAAAAAACAAAACAAAACAAAACTTAAAGATATTCTTCAACTCAGCAAAAAGGAAGCAGCCATTAGTTATTAAAAATGAGTCGTTTATTGGGGGGTCTGGGTGGCTCAGCTGGTTATGCATCTGAATCTTGGTTTCGGCTCAGGTCATGATCTCAGTGTCAGCTCCTGCCCGGCTCCACACTTAGCAGGGAGTCTGCTTGAGATTCTCTTGATGCCTCTCTCTCTGCCCCTCCCACTCATGCGCTCTCTCTCTCTCTCTCTCTCTCAAATAAATAAATAAATAAATCTTCTTTAAAAGTAAAAATGAGTAGTTTATCATATATCAAATTTAAATGGTTTATGTTGACAGATTTAAGAATAGACTGTACATTTGCCTCATAGAGAAAATATTTATTACCTAAAACCAATCTATTATAATCCTGGATTTTACATTTTAGATTACTGTTAAGAAAGTCTAAGATGTGAGTAGGTAAATGAAGGAAAGTAAACTTATTTTAAAAGTCAGGACCTCAGGACGCCTGGGTGGCTCAGTTGGTTGAGCGGCTGCCTTCGGCTCGGGTCATGATCCCAGCATCCTGGGATCGAGTCCCGCATCGGGCTCCTTGCTCGGCAGGGAGCCTGCTTCTCCCTCTGCCTCTGCCTGCCTCTCTGTCTGCCTGTGCTCGCTCGCTCTCCCTCTCTAACTAATAAATAAATAAAATCTTAAAAAAAATAAATAAAAGTCAGGACCTCAAATCTCTGTTGTTCACTCAGTGTATATGTTCCTTTCAACCAGCAGCACCCGGGATCTCACATGTAGAATGTCAACTGTGTTTGCATTACCTCATTTAATTCTACCTGCCACAGAGAGAGGACTAAGTCTTTCTTAGCCACCTTCATAGTTCTAGCACCTACCACAATTCTTAACAGGTCAAACAGATCTGAGGGAGAGGGAAACACACACATGCACAAGACACATACCTTAAGAATTCCTAGATTATAGTTACTGTCAAAAATACAATGAAGATCTGACTTTACTAAAAGCATCACTGCTTTCTGAACACTATAGAGAATCAATTATATTAAATGTGAGGACTGACAAATGAAATTGCTATCAGTGGCCATTTTAATCGGCAGTATTTCAATTCTGTGATAGTAACAGAGTGACTTGGAGGTTAGAGGGTTATTCTTGGGCCCTGGGTCATCTCATCAGGACAACAGTGGGATTCATTATCTCTACCCTGATGAGATGGTGGGCTACCAATTAATAAGTAGAAGCAAAAGTTATAGCAGTTCTTGGAAGACCACAACAGTCTAGGATCTTATAATTCTGGCTATAAGAAACTTCCTTTTACTTGTCTTATTGAAGCAAACAGAAAAAAATTATGGCCTGGATATAGAATCTAAAATATAAATAAATTATTTTGTGTAATCAATTTATAAAATCAATCTTCTTTTACAGGAAAAAAATGGCCCTCATTTATGATGCTTCTAGTTATATTTCCCTGAAAACCCGATAAAAGTAAAACATCAGCTGTGCTTTCCGGCAATATTTCTTATGCTAAAAATTACTGATGGTAGAGAGTCTTCACCTGAACTGAGAAGACTGAGTGAATGATAAGTACCTTCAGTCTTACTCTGTGAGGTTCCTCATTACTCTCATTACACATAAATCACTGTGTTCTCTTTCTGGACCCATTAGGGTCAGGCACATACCACCAACGTGGTATTTCTCCTATTTGGGACATAGAATCCCTAAGCTGGTATTTTTTGCTTTAACTGATATAACTTGTCCTTTTTCACCTGTGCTATTACATGGCTGGAGGCAAACAGAACAGTCGCTGAGAAATGGCTTTGCTCCTCCTGAGAACAATCAATGAAGGAAACTGCCATATCCCATCCTGCTGCACTGGCTTCCTTTGCTAGGACACTGTTTCTGACCACGTGCCCTTCTGAGGAAAGCTTCTGCCCAACATGGCCTATTTGGATCTTGTGAATTTCGTTGCGTCGTTAGGCCTAAGGCCACCCAGAGTTAATTCTGCAGAAAGGTATCAACAGTGGGCTAGACTTTTAGACAATCAATCATATTTGGCTGAGATAGAGTGTAATTAGAAAAAATAAACTGGGAACTTGATGATAATAAAATTCATGCCTAGGGGCACCTGGGTGGCTCAGTGGGTTAAGCCTCTGCCTTCGGCTCAGGTCATGATCCCAGAGTCCTGGGATTGAGCCCCGCATCGGGCTCTCTGCTCAGCGGGGAGCCTGCTTCCTCCTCTCTCTCTCTGCCTGCCTCTCTGCCTACTTGGGATCTCTGTCTGTCAAATAAATAAATAAAATCTTTAAAAAAAAATTCATGCCTAAACGTGGGTTAATCCATCTAAATGTAGTGGTAAAATTCTGTAGCAGGTGACAAGAGATGGATATTCCCATTTGGGGGACTGAGGCAAGACTGGAGTAAAGCAAATTTATACTGAAAAGAAATCCAGCCCAGTGCTCCCATCAACCCTGGCCAGTAATTCAGCTGCAGCTTGGCTGGCAGGTGTGACTCTGGATTGACACAAGTGCATTGATGACATTTGTAGAGATGACAGTAGATACGAGTCAATCACAAACTGAGGGGCCGAAGTGGGTGCTCAAACTTTCAGACCCCTTGTTTGTGGCTGTAAATGCAGACAGTTCAAGGGGTCAGAGGTAGTGCATTAGCTGCAACTTCCCTGAGGCTCCACTTTACCGAAAAGCACCTATGAGCCCCACTGTGCTGGAGACCAGAAGAACCAAGACAAATGCTGTGCACTAGAACAGAATGCTAGGAAGACTACATACTGGTATGACATCTAAAGGGGCTTCATTGGCATCAGCAGTAACTTGCCAAAATTCTAGTACTACAAAGAGACATCTTTGTGGAACATCCTAATCCCTATGTGTGGGGTGTGTCCCAACCATGCTCTGAATAATGTCTTACAATGGCAATGACAGTAATACAGAGGCATTTCTGCAGCTGCATGGGTATTTCTACTGCTATATTTAGTAGGAGTGCTAAGGATACACCTATAGAGTAATTCCTAAATCCTGAATTTATACACTGAGTAAGCCCTGGACCCAATATAAAGTTTGGGATTGCAGTTTGAGTCTTAAATGCCATACTGGGAGAATAATAGTTGTTCTTTTTTGACAGGGCTGTAACTGTGCCTTCAAATTTGATGAAACACCAGATTGACTGATGTTATATTTGAAAGGGATACAACAAAAGATTTGCTGCTCCCTGCTTGTTGTGTCCTACACTTTCATTTAGTAGTTTTCTAATGTAAATCTGCCTCACGATCATCAAGATATAAAAGACAGTAAAAAGACAGTAAAGTTAATTATCCCCACAGCCCCCACACCTCCCCTGCCACCCGCCACCACTGCCACATAAAGTCCAATTGATCTGGGAATGGAGGAGATACTCATACAGTTTTGATAGTTCAGACCCTGGTGGTCAATTGTGTATTGACTTGCTTTTTTATATCAAAGGGATTAGTGTGTGTAGGTGAACTCTGAGTAAAGGGTCAACAAATCCTTTTTCCCTTTTACATGAAAAATTGACCTTGGCTCAAGATGTTTCTAGATTTACTCTCCCAGAAGCCCAGTAAAAATGAAATGTCAGCTCTGTTCCTGGCAATATTGCTTAATAGCAAAATCACCCTAAGTTTGGTAGATTACATCTCATTGAAGAGGTCTAGGAATGTACTGTAAATACCTTATGGAGCAACCAGACCTTGGGTCTTGCCTAAGTTTAGTGTTTTTCGTAACTTGGGATCCCTTGAAATATGGAGCTTCTAAACCAGGATGGCTCCAACCTCTACTTGTATGAGCTCATGCTCTCATACCTTAGATGACACCCAGAGACACAGAATATCCCCCGGACCATTATGCGGACTAACGCAAGGATGTCCACTGATGAAACACACGGGCTTCTTTCCCACTGGCAGGTTCTGTTTTCTCTCCTATACCTGTCCATGCTGCAGATGACTATGTAGGTCATGTGAATTTGAGTATTTCACTGAGCCAGATTTCCAAGAATAGAGTTATTTTTGAGTATCTCATTGAGCCAAAGACTGTCAAGAATTTTAATTTTTAATTATCATTAAGTACATTAGGTGTGGTAATAGATACGTTGAAGTAGACAGGTAAATGATGATGGGAGGTAGATATGCATTGTAGCTGAGTAGGAGTCGTGCTGAGTAGATGTTATGATGCCTGAGTTACACTTTCAAATATTTAAAGGAATTTTTTAAAGAGGTGAGCAAAGAAGAATAGTTGAAACATATGAAGCAGTGCCTGCATAATGGTCAAAATTGAGTAATAGGTGTACGGAGTTTCCGTATACAGTCATCCTTTCCACAATTATCTTTTCAAAATAAAGATTACATTTATTTTTTAAAGTAACAAATTTTATAATATTTATCTTAAATGAGAGTGGGTAGGTTTTTAGTGTTCGTTTTGAAAAGTTCTTATGGGAAAAAAAACCTTACAGGGCTTGAAGGAAAAGAATAGGACATATACCATGATACTGGTAATCCTTTAAGAGTTGGCATTAGCTGAGGAAGGAGGACTCAGGCTTGTCTGTACAAACTTTTAAAGGCTTGAACTTATCCACATGACCACCTAGTAAAAATGGTAGCAAAGGATTCATACTGAAAGTTCTAAGATCAGTAGATTGAATTACTAACACACACACACACATACACACTCACACAGACACACACACAGAGTTATGTCACCTAGGATCAGACTATGTATTTCATTTACAGTAAATAAATTTGGTAAAAAAATGGGTATAAAATAACTTTGTCCTAAAAATCTTGGTGTAAAAAAAAATCACACAAAATTTGGTTATATATTTTTGTGAATATATTCTCTCATTGAATTAGTCATTAATAAATATAATTTCTAATTGGAGATATCCCATACCTGAAACCCTGGATATTACTTGAAAATTAAGTTCTTTAAAAATTATGTTTATTAATTATATACAATATATTGAGTAATTGAATTTAAATTAAAAAATTCTGTTTACTCAAACGTTATGATGTTGTGTATTAAATATATATGCATATCTTTAAAGATTTTATTTATTTATTTGACAGAGAGAGAGAGACAGTGAGAGAGGGAACCAAGCAGGGGGAGCAGGAGTGGGAGAAGCAGGCTTCCCGCTGAGCAGGGAGCCTGATGTTGGGGCTTGATCCCAGGACCCTGGGATCAT
Source organism: Taxidea taxus jeffersonii (assembly GCA_003697995.1). Classification (NCBI taxonomy): domain Eukaryota; kingdom Metazoa; phylum Chordata; class Mammalia; order Carnivora; family Mustelidae; genus Taxidea; species Taxidea taxus. Next base: position 9,408 of record RCUC01169240.1, on the reverse strand, counting down.
GACCTGAGCCAAGGGCAGATGCTTAATGACTGAGCCACCCAAGGGTCCCTGTATTATATTTTTTTTTACAAAATGTTCAAAACTTTCTTGAACTTTTCTGAAGAATGACATTTCAATGATGTGCAATAAAATCCTTATTGGGATAACCTAACCTAGTAATTGTTCATATCACTGTTTTCAAATATCCTGCATTTTTAAACTCTCCAGTAATAATGATGTCTTTATATGCAACATGTACAAATTTAATCCACACAAAGAAGAAAATTACCAAATGAGTAAATTAGATGCCTAATTATATTTATTTTCATAAAGTAAAATGTCTTTGAGTTTCTGCCCACAAAGGAGATTAGGTAAATGGAAAAGACTGAATTTAGGCTTCTCTTATTAACTTAAACCTTGTTTTAAATTTTATCAACATGAATAAATTGTTTTTAGTGAGAAAAAAAATGTTTTCAAAATACATATAGACCCAAGTGTACCTGAGTGGCTCAGTTGGTTAAGCATCCAACTCTTGGTTTCTGCTCAGGTCATGACCCCATGTTAGATTCCCTGCTAAGTGGGAAGTCTGCTTGAGGATTCTCTCCCTCTTCCTCTGCCCTCCCCCATCAAATAAATAAACAAATCTTCAATAGATATTCAGATCCTAAAAGAACAGTAACTTTCATGCATTTATTTCAGTGTTTTTATGATCAGGTGAATTAGACTGGATTGATGTAAGTATAAAGCCTGATCATAATTACATCCATCTTATATCTTTAATTTTAGTTTATAGGACAGTCTGATTCTTCGGGGTATCTAACAACAGGCTTCTCAGGGATTAAGATAGATTAATATGCCACAGCTGGTGAAAAACATATACTCTGCTGGGATATATAATATACCCTTTTTACCTCTGTCCCAATGAATTCATCCTGTCTCCGAAATTTACCCTTTAAACCACAGACACTCCAAAAGTAGAAGGAAGATGGCAAAAAATTGTGGAATTAAGAGAAAAAAAGAGAGAGAGAGAGAGACTGTTTACTCCAAAGTAGTGCTGTAAGACAATTACGTGAAGGAAAAACAGGCATCCTCTTAGCTACTATCCCAGCTAGCCACCCAATCCACTTTACCTCACTGGGGGTAGAAGCCATTTAGCTTCTGCTTGGGGCTGTAATTACAGTTATGGCAGCCTAGTCTACTTTTTACTGTTTTAAATTTATGAACACTTCATTCTTACATGGAATAAAAAACCCATCTTCCACTAATTTCAATCCACTGATGCTCCTGTTCTCCCATGGCCCAATCTTTTTTTTTTTTTTTAAAGATTTTATTTATTTATTTGAGAGAGAGAGAGAGAGAGAGAGAGAGAGAGAGAATGAGTGGGGGAGAAGGGAGAAGGGTAGAGGCAGAGGGACAAGCAGACTGGCTTGGGGCTTGATCCCAGGACCCTGAGATCATAACCTCAGTCAAAGACAGACGCTTAACCAACTGAGCCTTCCAGGCGCCACTGCCATATCCAAATCTAATTCTGCTACTTGTTAGTTCTTCTTGTTGTTAAAGGCTGTAATAATGATGGTCTCTCCTCATTGCAGTTAAAGAATTAGTGTCCTTGCAAATGGAGACAAAGGCAATGTGAACTTTAATAAAAAATTTTTCCTTTCTAGAATTCCTAAGATTCAGTATTTGTATATAGTTTATACATTACATAATAGCTTTATACAATATTAATACAAAGTAGGTTTCCTTTATTTGTGTAGTATCTTCCATGACGTTTTCTCTCTGTACTCAGTAATTGAGGGAAACAGAATTTTGATTCAGATGCAAGGTGATTAAACTTGGTTATCTTTGTCCATCACTTTTCTCTAATTCTCTCCTATCGCCTTGGGCGATGCAGACCTATGCTAGTGTCTAAGAGAAATTCAAACTGGCTTTGAGCCCAAGTTTAAGAGTACCAATACTCCTTTGTTTGTATTACTGTTCCAAAGCTAAGAAGTTGAGAAAACTGACTACTTTGTATTAGAAAAACAATGTTTCTAAGAGAAGAATTTCAGTTCTTTGGGGTTATTTAGCGACCCCAAATTTTGCTCAAAGAGCTGTACTCAAAGTTTTTGATTTTTCCATAAAAATGTCTTGAATTAATTTTATTCTCAAACTTACCGAACGAAATAAAATCACCTAGGTTGCTTATTAATAATGCAAGATTCCTGGGACCCACAATCAGAGATTGTTATAGCTCATCTTTGTTGGAGTCCAAGAATCTTTATTTATAATGTGATTCTGATATAATTAGCCTGCTGGCTTAATTTTAGGAGATGCTGTTCTAACAGACACAAATATCTCTTGAAATGCCCGTAAGTGCTTGATTCTCTTAGAAGTGGTGCAGAGAGAGGATGAAGGTAGGGGGAAAGTGTTTTTCATGACAAATTACAGATATCACTGTTCTCAAAGAAAGTCTTCCTTCTAGGAGAAGTGAAAACATTATTTTATCACTTATATTTTTAGATCAATTATGAAATTGCCTTGGATGAAAGTTAATAAGAATGATTATTTCTTATATAAACATTCTCTTGTACCCCACTCAATGATATATATATTTTTTGACTCATGGTAAGTTATTCTATTCCCTTTACCTTTGTAACCTCCTGCAGGTAGTTAAAACCTATAATTACAGCTCCAGCAGTAAAGAACATTCAAATTCATTTCACTTCTTACCAGATTTTAAATGTAATAATTTTGGCTTCCCACGGTTGCTTGGTTACATTTCCTGTTTGTCCAAATGGATTGATTAGAGCAGTACAATGCGAGCATAGGTATCTATAAAGCAAGACCTTTGACCTTATGAATGCATGCACTGTCTCTCATTTTTGCTTTTCAAATTAGGAGTTAAGATGGACTATTTTTTTTTGCCTTTTTCAATCTCAATGACTATCCAAAGGAGGGATTTCTATTCCCTGACTCTAGATACACAGTAGATAACAGACTCATTGTATCCTTATCTCCCTCCCTTTCTCCTGTCTTTCCATCTCCATCTTTCTTTCCCTCCTTCCTCCTTTCTGCCTATCCCTGTCACCTCCATCACAATGACCAGCATTAATGGCAGCAGTGGTTGTGTGAATGTGAACTTGGATATGCTACTTAATTCACACATGTATCAGTTTTCTTATCTTAAACTGAAGATTATAATAATACAAACTTTGTAGTATTTACCATGAGGCCCAAATGACTCAATATACACCCAGTGCTTCAAACACTGCCTGGCACACAGCAAGCATTCTATGAGTTTGCCATTATTATTACTTTCATTATCACAACAAATGCTTCTACCAATCCTATTCCATACTTCAACAATTTGAGAATATACAACATGTGTGCCAGACATGGCAGTAACTGCTTTCTACATTACTTATTTAATCCTCACAAGAATTTTCTGTGATAGAAGGGTGCCTGGGTGGCTCAATCCAATAACACCTAATGCATGATTTCAGGTCAGGTCCTGATCTCAGGGTCATGGCATTGAGCCCCTGTGAGTTTTATAAGTTCCTTACTCATTTTGGATACTAACATTTTATCATATAAGTCATTTTAAGGTGACTTCTCCCATTCTGTAGGTTGCCTTTTAGTTTTGTTGACTGTTTCCTTCACTGTGCAGAAGCATTTTATTGTGATGAAGTCCCAATAGTTGATTTTTTCCTTTTGTCTCCCTTGCTTCAGGAGACATAGCTCGTAAGAAGTTGCTATGGTAAATGTCAACGAGGTAACTACTGGAGTTCTCCTCTAGGATTTTAATAGTTACCTGTCTCAAATGTAGGTCTTTAACCCATTTTGAATTTATATTTGTGTATAGTGAGAAAGCGGTCCAGTTTCATTCTTTTGCATGTGGCTGTCCAGTCTTCTCAATGCCATTTGTTGAGAAGACTTGAAGAGTCTTCTTTCCCATTGGATATTCTTTCTTGTTTTCTTGAAGATTAATTGAACATATAGTTGTGGGTTCATTTCTGGGTTCTCTATTCTATTCCATTGATCTATGGATTTTCACGACAAATTACAGATATCACTGTTCTTAAAGAAATCCACTCAATGTTATATATATTTTTGACTCATGCTAAATTATTCCATTCCCTTTACCTTTGTAACCTCCTGCAGGTAGTTGAAGTTAAATCTATGTGTCTATTTTTTTAATAGCAGCATTACCTACAATAACCAAATTGTGGAAACAGCTCAAATGTCCATGATTGATGGATAAAGATAAAGATGTGGGGTGTGTTTGTGTGAGTGTGATGGAATATTACCCAGCCATGAAAAAGAATGAAATCTTGCCATTTGCAAAGACATGGAAGGAGCTAGAGAGTATTAGGCTAAGTGAAGTCAGTCAGTCAGAAAAATACAATACCATATGATTTCACTCATATGTGAAATTTAAGAAACAAAACAAGCATAAGGAAAAAAAGAGAGAGAGAGGCAAACCCAAGAAATAGACTCTTAACTATAGAGAACAAACTGATGGTTACCAGAGGGGAGGTAGACAAAGGGATGGGTTGAATAGGTGATGGGGATTAAAACCTACACTTATCATGAGCACTAGGTGATGTATATGTGTCCAATAGCTACACTGTATGTTAACTAACTGGAATTTAAATAAAAACTAAAAAAATAAATATAAGTAAACAAAAAGAACCTCACTAAAAGAAAATAAAAAATAAATATATGCCTTCTGTTTTTTTTCTTTCTACTACAAAACCATTATACTGATCCTTACTTGACTAAACCCATGTTCTGTGTTCATGTAACAACACAGACTTTTTGATATGAGGAGAATGCACAGAGGGTCACATTCACCATTGCTATGAGATCCAGCTTTACTGGTTAAGCCAATGGCCACAGTTGGTTAGTAGTAGAAATGAGATCTGAATCCAGATCAATCTGAATTTTAATTTTTCCACTGTTCTATCACTTAATACCTTTAAAATGTTTGATTGTGTCCACAATACAGTGCCTCACACTACACACAAACTTGTATCTCAGTAGTATTATACTCCTGTCCTCAACAGATGTCAGGGAGGCTTTGTTTTTCACCAACCACCTAAAGGAGATGGCAATGAAGAATAGGAAATTGATGATTATTCCTATTACATACTGTATATATTATATGGTATTATATAGCATATTGTAATATATATGTATATATATGTGTGTATATATATTTATATATATTTGTTTAATCTACAATCTATTATACTACATATATATAAAATCTATTATGCTACATACATAGTCTATATATAATATATATGATTATTATACTATTATATATGCTATTATACTATATATCAAGATATATAGTATAATAGATTGTGAATTAAAACAACAATCATATTATATCTAAAATGTCCAAGAATTCATTCAGGACTTAGGAAAGTGATGCTTTCACCTCCCATGGTGTCAATCAGGGTTATTCAGGGCTGGCAGATGAATGGTCAGAAGAGTCTAAGACTACTTCACTCACATACTTAGCACTTTCGCAGAGGTCACTGGAGATCTTGATTCATCTGGGCTCCACATAATGTCAGGTCTCTTTAGCGTAAGTTTCCTTTAGCATAAAGAGTACAATATTTGAGGAGACCTGTATAGAAACCATAAGGCTTCTCATGACCTAGCCTAGGAGATCCCAGAATTTTAGTTCGGCAATATTTTATTGGTAAAGCAAGTTACAGGGCCAGCTCAGATTTAAAAATGTAAGTATTAGACCCCAAGTGTGAATGGGAGGATGAGCCAAAACAACAACATTTTTAACCCATTACAATTCTCCAAGTGATCACAAATTGTTTACATTTCCACCACGCAGAAAATGTATTTACTCCTTACAAGGCCCCCCAAATTATCGTCTCATTACACTATCAACTCAGGCTCAAGGCTCAGGATATGATTATCTAAATAAGGTCCAACTGTGGATGAAGCACCTCAAGTACAACTCCTTGGCTATGACCTGTAGACTACTGAAATAATTACTTGACCTTTAAATACCCAGCATGAAATGGTGAGGTGACACAGGATACATACAGTCTTTCACTAAACATTCCCAATCCCAAAAGGTAAAATGGAAGGAACAAAGAACACCTGACTTGACAATATCCTCACTATCTTTCTAGCCCTCATAGATTGCTTCTTGCAAGCCCTTTGAGCTTCTACTCAACCCCATAAGGTTGCAAAGCCATCGACACAAGTCTTAATCTTGCATAGAATCACCTGAATTTCCTTTAGCCTAGATAGAAGGGGGAAGAGAATAAGGGTCCAGTTTACAATAAGCAGAGCACCCAAGAATTTGCAGGCTCTGTTAGTCTACGATAATATTACAGTAAGTCTCTCTCTCTCTCTCTCTCTCTCTCTCTTTCTCTCTCTCTATATATATATGCATATATGCATATATATATATGCATATATATATATACATACACATGCGCACACACACACACACACACACACATAGGCATATATATGGACCTATATGGACTTTGGCTGTGTGACAACACGCTCTTCTTCCTCTTGGGAGATATTTTATTAAATTTTCTATAATTATTATTGCAGTTATTTTATGATTTATTTCCCAATGCTCCCCCCAAAAGTTCTTTGGATCAGAGTTTTAAGACTTTTATTTAACATTCTTTTTTTTTTTTCTTCCCCAATTCGTGGTCAAGAAGCTCTTTCCCATTTTGATCTCAGTCACTTGCCTGCAGCTCGAGTTTTATTGGCTTTTCAAAGATATATTCAGTTTCTTCCAGCAAACATACGCATGTGGCATGTGAAATGGTGTCAAGTGTGCGTGTGTGTGTGTATCTGCATGTGCGATATGCCACATGCCTTGTAATATGGCGGATACTGGGATGATGGACATGAGCAGAAACAGACCTCGCCACCGAGGAGGTTACAATCTCTTGACACTTACCTACACTTCAAGCATAATATTTTTACGTAACACATTAAGAGGTTTAATTGAAACGTTCACAGAGATTAGGAATTGCTATTCCTCTTCCAAGTCTGGTTTTAACAAAAGGATGGCAAAAATAAGTATGTTTTGAGTGGAGGGAGAGTATATGTATCCCACAAACCATAATTTTAATGTAAAACAAAAAAGAAGAAAAGCTGATGACAGACTTTATTTTAGCGGCTCCCCTGTCCTGTCCGCACTGGAGTCCAAATCAGAAAGAATCAACGAGGATCCGAATGGTGACTGTGTCAACGCACAGCTCCTCTATCAGATATCAAGGCACAGGTTCTATATAACACATTTTAGTAGGAATACATATTTTGTTTCCAATTTAGAGGCCCTATAAACCGTGAATTAAGTTGAAAGGTTAAAAGTATTAATTTTACTTAACTTCTAGGATAGGGTAAAAATATATAGTATGTAAAAGTTATTGTAATAATATAGGATAAGAATAATAGAAATAACTTTAATAAAAAAAAGTTAACATTCATTGATAACTCACTTGCTTCAGGCACTGTCCTATGTTCTTTTTATGCAAGGTAACCTTTTAATTGTAATTTTAGCTGGGACACTCACAAAAGTGAAAGGGCACACAATTTATAATTACTCCAGGACTGTCTCATGCAAAGGAGGATATATGATTGCCTATCTACATGCTCTGCCTGATAGAGTCCTCATACAACCCTGATACAGGAATTATCCTCATCCTTTTTTGCAGTTCCTATGTAACTTGTTGAAGGTCCACACTACAGCTTATGATTCTGGTACCAGACCATCCTGGTCAACAAAATTCTGCAGAAAGAAGGTCTCTGTGTTTTTCTCTATTTTTATATATTTAGCAGATCCTGCCATATCCACAGACACACTGTCCTATTTGTTTTCCAGATTGAATGAGCAGAGCTGAAAAGCACACAGTGGCCGTGCCTCACCTCCACCACTATATTTTCTTAAACATCTTGGGCTCTAACACTAAGCGGCTTTATGTTGTGAATCTAATTAGTTTTTTTTTTTAAACAAGCGAATAAAGCTGATATTGAACCTTGATGTTTGCTATATTGAAGTGGGACCATACGTTCAAGGATCATGGCACCATCTATTAATCACCACTGGCTCCCATTCACGAACTGCACACAGACGCCCCTCCAGTCATATTAAAATGTGATTTTGCATTTAAATATCATTCTGTTAGCCTCTTTTAATTGCTATAAGCACATAAAATTGTATTCTTGCATTCTCAGGACTTTTAGTTCATAGATTCTATTTGTTTTTATTTCCCCCTCCTAAGACGTTAAAAAGGCTTTTTTTTTTAAGAAACAATTATATTTGATTATATATTATACATTTTAAAGTATATCCTTATCAAGAGGCAGATTTGCACATACTGAAAATGTATGAGTAAAATATAATTTTAAAGAGCAATCATGTTTAGTTGTACTTATTTGAATTATTTTTGAGAGATGTTAAAAATAGGTCTAGAATAGAAGATGGGAAACAGGTTTTATTCCATTTTAATGAACAGGTATAGACATGGGTTCAAGTCCCAATTCTGCCACTTTCTGGATGCAGGACCTTGAGAAAAGTAATTCAAAACAAATCTCTGGGCTGCCTTTCTCTCATCTAGATACAGTGGGTAATATTAGAAATCTACTTCATAGGATTGCTGTAAAAATTAAATGACCAAAAGAAAATATTTGCAAAGACATAGCTGATAAAGGATTGTTACTCAAAATATACAAAGGACTCTTAAAACTCAAAAATAAGAAAACAAACCACCCAGTTAAAAAAGTGGGGCAAAAACCTTAACAGATACCTCACCAAAGAAGACACACAGATGGCAAATATGCATAGGAAAATACGTTCCACATCGTGTGTCATCAGGGAAATGCAAATTGAAAGAACAATTCAAAAACACCACACATCTAGTACAATAATGGAAATACAGAATACGGGCAGCACTAATGCTGGCAAGAACGTGTAGCAACAGGATCTCTCAATTCATTGCTAGTGGGGATGCAAAACGGCCCAGCCACTTTGGAAGACAGTTTGGTGATTTCTTTACAAAACGAAACATACTCTTACCATATGATCCAGCAATTGTGCTCCTTGGTATTTACCCAGAAAAGCTGAAAATTTATGTCTAAACAAAATCCTGCACATGGGTGTTTATAGCAGCTTTATTCATAATTGCCAAAACTTGGAAGCAACCAAGATGTCCTTTAGTAGGTGAATGGGTAAATAAACTGTGGTATCCAGACAAGGAATATTTTTCAGTGCTAAAAAGAAATGAGCTGTCAAGCCATGAAAAGCCAAGGAGGAAACTTAACTGTGTATTCCTAAGTGAAAGAAGCCAATCTGAAAAGGCTATATTATATACTGTGATTCCAACTACTTGACAAGCTGAAAAAGGTAAAACAATGGAGACAGTAAAAAACAAACAAACGAACAAA
>ML111969.1:33158-56723 GCA_003697995.1 Taxidea taxus jeffersonii | reverse complement strand
CTATAGAAATCATGTGTTCCTAAAATATTCCTACCTAAAGATTTAGGGCAAATTTTCTCTTGAGGTCTCTGGAAGTGTATAAGAATCTCAAAGAAGATCTGGGACAATTTAGGTTTAGATTAACTCTTAATGACACCCCTTTGACTTAATTAAGGTTCTCATACTGTATAACAGAAAAGTCAACCACCTTTTCCTGGTATTATCAATTTTTGAAGACTGTTTTGAAGGATAAATTAATTATGTGTATTGAAAATGTAACCAAGTTAGTGGAACAGATTTTGTGATACATCAAACTAAGCCACCGTTTCACTTCATTTTGTAGCTCGTATTCACAGACTTCCCCAATCCTGTAACCTTTTTCTTCCCATTTGCTTACAATGTCTACACTGTGACTATAAAAACATCACTAAAGAAGCTCAGTGTTCCAAGGTGTAAGCATCATATCCACAAAAACTGGCAAACAAAGAACAAACAAAAACCCATGAGTTGTGTTTAAGTCAATATGATACTCTTTCTACAAATACTGGACCTGACAGTTTATAGATCTACAAGTCACAAATGCTTTTTCTAAATTCATAATGAAGTCCCAACTAAGAATAAGTAGAGATAGGAGGATAGTGGTCACAGGAAAAGTTAAAAATTAATTAATTAATTAATTTAAAAAATTACAAAAACATGTAGACCAGCCTGGCCCTTTTTCTACCTGTACCTTGAGTGAAGTGTTCGGTATAACCACTGTGCTTTCAGGAAAATTCATAGCTCTCAAGGTGATTGTTCCCTGAATTTGTCCCTAATCATTCTATTTTACCAAAGAAAATCTATTTCTATTGGCCTTGAGCCAGGGGCTTGGATTTAATTCTTATTTCCATTTCATTACGAACTGTGGGCCTAATCAACTTTATTAGTCAATCTATTCTTATTTGCTCATCTCTGAGGATAATAATGTATTTTTTTCCATCAGTAGTGTTATTATGGAGATCAAATAGAGACTATGTAGAAAGACAGCAATTGAGACAAAGAGCATAAATGATGTTGCAAAGTGAAGGGCAAAGAAAATACTGACAAAACCAACTGAGATATTTACCTGTTCTGTAATATACTTTTTGACAGAAGGGACTGGCTCTAGCTTTTTTCTGCATAAACAATGACTTATAGATGGTAAGCATTCAATACATTTATGTTGGTTGAATATTGCTGACCTCTTCTTTGAACTCACCTTCAATCATAATTTCTTCCCTTCTGACTGCAATCACTACACTAGCTTTTCTGCTGTTGTTCAGATATACCAAACTATCCCCATCTTAAGAACATTTTACACATATATATATGTATATATATATATATATACATATATATATACTGTAAGCTGAAATTATTCTTTCCCTATATATCCAAAAGAATTGTCCTTCTCATCATTCAATTCTTTTCTAAAATATCATGCCTCGGGAGGACGTTACCTGAAATCCAATATCTAAAACAATGCACTGCTTTAACACTCTTTACCTTCTACACAATGTTCATAGCCAAGTAGTATTTTAATAATTTTCTTTTGTTCTGTATCTCCCATGAAAAGATAAATTCCATGAGCATAAGGACCTAGTCTTTATTTCTGTCTTATATCTCTATCTTTGCTGATTAATATTGTGGCCAATAAACATATGAAATGGTATTTAATATTATTAATGATCTGGGAAATAAAAACCAAGATCATAATGCAATACCATATTATATACAATAAATTAGAAAAAAATAAAAATTATGGTCATACCAAGTACAGAGAGGATATTGACCACATGATTTCTATGGTTTCCATGTGACTAGAAATGTTTGCATTTTGAAAAACAGTTTGACATCATCCTATAACAGTATATATCAATAACATGTGACATAAACATCATATTCAATTATACACATTAAAGAGGAGGTACAGACAGGAATGTTCTTGGAAAAAGCACGAAAAATCCAATAATCCATCAGTGTGAGATAGGATTAGCAATGACTTACACAAAAACATGACACAGAGTTCTACCTAAATGAATGGTAAATAGTTCAGTTTCATCAATATGCTAAAACTGTAAGAGTGTTTTTTTCACTCCTTTGCTACTTCTGAGTTCCTGTATTCAATAAATAATCAAGATCTGTCCATTGAACCTTTTCCACATGTCATGAATCCCTTCAGAGTTCTTCACTTTGAATGTCATTAGTGTAATTCATCCCATCATAATCTTGTTCATGAATTAGTGGGGAAAAAATACTCTTAGATTTTCTCCTAAATCGCAGTTCATTGTGAAACTCAAATTTGATAGTTCATATTTTGTGTTCTGTTTAACTGTCTAGTTATTTGCCCCTTCTCAATTTGTAATCCTGATTTTGAAAAATTCAGTTATATGCATTTGCCATTTCAGAATATTTTTTAAGTTCGAGCCATTAGAATTTTTTTTTCTCTACTTCAAATACACCAACAATGAATCATCATCTCTGGCAAATCTGGCTCCCATAAATTTTAGATCTCAACCTAGCATCTCAATCTAGATATCACTGTAGCTCTGAACTTTTTTCTATTCCTCTCAAACTGTCCTCCCTCCATGAGACCACATTGTACATACTACATTGTTGTCTATAGTCTTCACTAATCCAAAACCTTAATAAATGCTTAATGAAGCTTAATGTATTAGATTAATCACAGGAAAGGTCTCCTGTTTGTGATCAGATTCCCAATTTTTTGCATGGTAACTGGTATGTAGTTACTCTTTTGTATATTTGTATAATCAGTAACAAAGTAAACTTTAAACAAAGTAAAAGAGAAGTTTGAATCACAAGCAATGTAAATACTAAAGACTTTGCCTGTGGGTAAAGACAAAGATGTTTCCAATAATCTGAGGTTCCTAAACAGCCTTTTATTTTTTTTTTTTTTTAATTTTACTTATTTGACAGACACAGAACACAAGTAGGCAGAGAGGCAGGCAGAGATAGAGAAGGGAGAAAGCAGGCTCCAGCCCAGGACCCTGGGATCATGACCTGAGCTGAAGGCAGAGGCTTTAACCCACTGAGCCACCCAGGCGCCCCTTCGTCTTTAATAATCATGTTAAACCCTACCTGTTTGGAATGTTCATACTACTTCCATTTCCAGTTGATGCATATTACACAGTGTTTCTATATTTAAATATCTTGATGTAATTTGGGCTGATTTACAAATTTTCAGGGATTACTGAAAATTGGGAAAGTAGAAAAGCCTCTTGACAGTGTTCCATGATACTAACTAAATGTGATACTAAATGGGTACTATAGCTTATTTCTCATCTTTGTAAAACTTGTCTAATTGTGGATACAAGCATTGTAACCACAGAGCAAATATGTGATATAGAGGAAATGCTGGCTAGAAAAATATTTAAGTGGGGGAAAGTCCAGGGTCGACTAGAGAATAAAGGCTTTAAGAAGAATTGAATATCTTGTGAGCTTTAAACTATAACCTGAACAAGGTGTGGTTTGGATACACAGAAATAGAAATGGTTAATTGCAATTCAAGTGGCAGGGGAGTATTTCATTAAGCCGATGTAAAAAGAAGGACTTAGAATATCCTAAGTCACAATTATGCTGTTAAGTATCTCAGGGAAATGACTGAGAAAAATGCTATCAGTCTCCCTGTGGATGAGTACCAGATAAAAGGCAACATGGAGAGCATTTGTAAATTATACAGTTAGTTGTGGTTCTCTGTACATCTAGGATCACAGATAGCTGCTGCTTTAGAGCACAACTTGATCAATATTTTCTAGGGATCTGATTCAATAAATCATAGTTAAGCTTTGTCACTGTGCATCCCGTAACTTGAATATCATTTAATCTTGTGTGCTAAGACTTAAGTGAGACTTAAGGGAGAAAATGGGAAGAATTCAGAAATGCCTGGGGATGAGGAGGGGAAGGTGGGGGGCAAAGTAAACAACCCACTGGAGCTATTTCTTAAGAGGTATCTGACTGTCTAGAAAATAACCCAATGTCACAGAAAATATAGAATTGTGTGAAACAATAGGCTAAAGAAACTGATTTTCGATCACATACATGGTAACTAAAGCATACATGGAAGAAAATGCAGCATTGAGAAAGACAGAGCCATTGTAAGATGTATTTATAGCACTATCCTAATCATGATTGTTAGATGCCCCCCAAAGTCCATCCCTCAGGTTGGTGAGGAAAGAAACACCACTGATGTTTAAGTTGGGGGGACAGACCTAGCAATTAACTAGAGACTTAAATAGTAAAACAGAGGTGGGCTAGGCTGTTAGGACTATGTATGCCGGAAACACTGGCTATCAGATCAGGATTAATAAAGGTAAATTAAGTGAGTAGATCTTAGATGGGATATCCATTTCACATGGACTCATTAAGATTAGTTCATATTCTGCACTGGGTTATAGATGCACTTGAAATTTGTGACGCTGCTTATTTGTTTCAGTTAAATTAAAAGTAAACTGATCTCTAGCAGAATGATGCCCCTGCTAAGTTGTAATATCACTGTTATTTACACTGGATATAATATAGAAAGTTTTATGCCTGTAGATGAAGTGCTATGTAGTAACTTGGAGAGCTTTTCTGTAGCTTTTCCAACTTTGGATATACCTATATTAATTAATTAATTAATTTGTTTTCATTCATTCATTCCAAAATTTTACATGGGCAATTATTATATATCTAAATTGAAATTTTATAGATATATGTCTATTTCCATTAAAAAAGGATGATTATGTCTTTTTCATTGAGTAGTTGGTCCAAGATACTTGCCTATATTATGGAAGTAAGTTAGAAAAAGTGTTAGCAGTGAACTTTAGTTACCGAAAGAAAACAGTGAGGGGATAGTCTCAGAGAAGCTATCCAGAAGGTAAGACCAAGTTGTGTGATTTGAATAAAGATATCAGAGAAGGATACACATGTCATTTCAAGGTAAGAAGCCTGAGTAGGAGAAAGGTCAGAGTGAACAAACAAGAAAAGAGGCAGTTTTAAATATTTTAAAGATACTGTATAGGAAATATTTGGCACAATCAAGAAATTCATAAAGCAATATTATGAATATGATTAACTGCACGTTTAGGAAAATAAAACAAAAAACAAAACAAAACAAAATGAGAGCTTCAGTTGACTTGTGCATGCATGCACGCACGTATGTGTGTATATGTGTGTGTGTGTGTGTGTGTGTGTGTGTGTGTGTGTGTGTGTTAGGGTATATCTTTATTACAAATGTATTAGAAGCAATTGAAGAAAAAAAAATAATAACATGGGTGTAGGGAAGGGAAGACTTCAATAATTAGACCAAAGTTAGAATTAATAAAGGAAAATACTGGCAAAGTTGACAAAAGTCCTTTTTCTATAAATTGTTCTAAAATAGAGCATTACAGATAAAGGAGCAATAGCAGTAAAATGAAAGCAAAGATACAAGGATAGGTGGAGATTCATTTCAGATGTGTAATGTAAGCTAGAACCTAGGATCTGAGAAGTATGACCAAAATTGAGTCTCTGATCCCAAAATGCACTAGCCAAGTAGTGGATGGAAATTGGTTCCAAAGCAGATCAAAAAGAACAATTCTATAACACAGCACAAACAGAAAGAGTACAAGAATCCAGTGAGATGTCCATCCTAAGCACCAGAGAGCAGACACTTTTGTAACACTGGTGGGCAAATATAAGCCAGTTATAGCTGAGGTCTGTCAGTTGACCTCAGCGTGGAGGTATTTGGTAGCCATTGTCTTGCCCTTATCCATCACCTTTATGTGGAAAAACAAAAGCAGTAGGGTTATAATCTCCATGGCTAATAAATTATACACAGGTGCTCACACCAGTGAACGCAGCATAAACAGATCAGCAGGTCCTCCAGAAAATTATGACATTGCTAAGGAAAGATAGTCCATCAGATAGGATGCTTCCCTGGCTGTCCAGGGTTTTAGGGCTGTATTTCCACATTATATTAGCTCTGAAAATTTGCTAAGTGCTTTGTGATTAGGTTTGGGGGTGCAATGAAAGGTGGTGTTAGTGACAGTGGGCAACTCAGAAACGTCTGAGAAACTCTCAGTCACGAAAAGGTAAGAAAGTTTCTTGTTTCTTCTTTAATAGAGTTCACAAGTCTCCTCATAGCTTCATGTGCATCATCAGTCTCTAAGAGTAAAATACCTCAGATAGTGTACACTAAACCTAATTGACCATAAACTTATTTTTTTTCATAGACCATCTTTCAGTACTGTCATTTTGTGGATCACAGTTTAGAAAATGCTGGGTTAGGAAATTAACTAAATTCTTCATAGTTTGTTAAAGTGTGAGCTGAAGAAAGATAAATGTCAAAACAGTGCACACAGAGATATAGAAATAAGCAACAGTCTTAGCAAAGAAGTTTGGTTCAATCAGTCAATTTACATCAATTTGGCTGTTTATTAAGTTCATTATTCTGAGCACAGTTCTGTGCTAAGCATTGTAATGACAGGAAGAGTCAGATATGGTGTAACCTTTCAAAACTTTTAATTAATAGTAAAATTAAGAATAGATATTTTGTTATTCTGCTGTTACTCAGGTAGATTTACTTTTTACAATAATTCAACAAGATAAAAATTATTATTCTTATTTTACATTCAAAGAACCTCTCATTAATGACATATATGAGGTTATATATCTACTACATGATATTGAAATGATAGTTAATAATATAAGATAATATAGGTCTAAGTGCCAAACTGTATGTTTAAAGAAAGAACAATGGAACAGGTCAGTAATGAGAAAAGACTAAAATATCACTCCTTAAGTTCTTTATGTGATCCATCCATTTTAGACACACAGTAATTTAAACTTAAAATTTTCAAAGACAGTCTAAGTGGACACAATCACTCCTATTTAGTCCTAGAAAACTAAAGCTGGAAATCATTCAAAGATGGTTATAAAATACATAGTTCATACCCAGATCCACTGATCCACTCCAGTCCAACTTTCTAGTACTTTCCATTGCACCACTGCTTCATGAGTATGGTAAAAGTAGAAAGGGCAGCATGAGTTTGAGCAGGAAGAATGGAGAGAAAAAGAACTGTAATCATTGTTTAAAAGCAGGAAGTAAAATTGGCCTGACATACAGGATTCAGAAGTTAGTAACAATGTCCGTCTCTGAATGGGTTCATTAGTCTTGATTGGTACAGGAAAGGGCTCAGTGTCATCAAGTCATTACTTCTCTACTCCTCCTTCTCTTCTTTTTAAGACTTTACTTATTTATTTGACAGAGAGAGCTCAAGCAGGGGGAAAGGCAGGCAGGGAGAGAAGTAGGCTCCCTGCTGAGTAAAGGGCCCAATGTAGGACTGGATCCCAAGACTACAGGATCATGACCTGAGCCGAAGACAGATGCTTAACCAACTGAGCCACCCAGGTGCATCCTATTCCTTCTATTCTGTTGCCAAACTTCCAATTCTATGTCAAGACTTTGTTAACAAATCATTGCACATTTACCCATTTAAATTTGCACATATAAGGGCATATGCAATGTATAGTAATGTTAATGATTATGTATCATATTTTCTATTCCAACACTGACTTCAGATTTATATGAAATAATTGTATTAATCAAGATAAACTAGCTTTTATAATAAGATTGATAAAATGATTGAACTAAAATAATAAAGGTTTAATTTTACTCGTGAAGAATATAACACAGAGGATCATCGTTGAGTGGCTGTTCTTCAAGCAGTGACTCAAGGATTCAGGCTTTTTCTACCCTTTGGCTGTACCATTCCCTCTGGGATCTTCTAGTACTCCAAAGAATCTTTGACATTTGGCCAGTACATGACATTGGCCAGAAAGCAGTCATATGGCTGGATTAATCGTTAAGATGGCTGGAAAATGTAGTAGATTAGCTCTATACCTAAAAGGAAAAGGAAAATGATTTAGTGAGCAATTAGGCAGAGTATGCCAAATTATACCTTTGATGACAGAAAATATCTGCTTCCCACTGCTCACATGCATGTGATAGACAACACCTTACCTAAGGGATATACATCACCCAGGGATGATAAGAAAATGTAAACTTCTCCGGAATTTATAAAAGGAAAAGTTTTAATACAAGGAAAAATATGCCTTTTTTTCCTTTTTTTTTTTAAGATGTTATTTATTTGACAGAGATCACAAGTAGGCAGAGATGTAGGCATAGAGAGAGAGGAGGAAGCAGGCTCCCTGTGAAGCAGAGAGCCCGATGTGGGGCTCAATCCCAGGACTCCGGGATCATGACCTGAGCTGAAGGCAGAGGCTTTAACCCACTGAGCCACCCAGATGCCCCACTTTTTTTTTTTTTTCTTAAAGAACTGGGAGAGCAAATGTCAAAAAGAATTTTTGCTCATTTTGGCAAAATCAGAACATGTCTGAGTTTAAAGGAGTTTCTTTCATTATTATAGTTGACCATGAACCAGTAATTTCTAAGTGCTAACTCAAAAGCTGCTCAAAATTCATGTCTGCTCTTTCTCCAGGCATCTCCCTTTCTTATGAAAGTGTCTATCATTAGTGATGAAATCTAACCTAGATATTACTAGCAAGAAGACTGAGAAGTATAATTTCCCAGTGTTTTCCCTGTATCACACAGGAACAAGGCAAGAAGGCTGTAGAAGTTTGCAAGGTATCAAAAGACAATAGTTGACACAGGGAGGAAAAAAACAAAAATCCCATTGAGTCTTTGCAACCG
Source organism: Taxidea taxus jeffersonii (assembly GCA_003697995.1). NCBI lineage: Eukaryota > Metazoa > Chordata > Mammalia > Carnivora > Mustelidae > Taxidea > Taxidea taxus. The sequence continues at coordinate 48,034 of ML111969.1, read as the reverse complement.
TTTCAAAATCTAAGGGCTTATGGGGATCAGCCACATATTGATCTTTGTGGTTTGACATTTCATAGACTAAAAAGACATATTGTGTTTATTCTTTCCCTCACTTCCCAACCATGCCCATATAGAATAACTTCAAATTCGAATTTGAAAAGAGGAAGAATGGAGAACACATCATGTATATTGTGTATACTGATCTGGAATAATTCTGGAACCCTACTGGGCATGGAAAGTGAAATTTTTCTAATCTTGATGAAAAACTGCTGCTACACTCTGCTAGGCACTATGCCTATGACCTCTGGACTTCTGGCTCTACCTTTTTGTATAATTCTGTCTAGTTCCGGGACACCTGGGTGGCTCAGGTCATGATCCCAGCGTCCTGGGATCTAGTCCCGCATCCGGCTCCTTGCTCAGCAGGAAGCTTGCTTCTCCCTCTGCCTCTGCCTGCCACTCTGTCTGTCTGTGCTCACTCTCTCTGACAAATTAAAAAAAAAAAAAAAAAAAAAAATTCTGTCTAGTTCCTTCACAAGCAAACTTGTAAAGTAAACTTTCCAAAGGTACTCCACTGCATTGACAGAGAACTTGTGCTAGAGCAAATTCATGGCCCCTATGATTGCTTTTCAGGTAAACAAATGCTTTTTTAGGCATGACTTTGTGTTTCTTTAGACAGTACAATTGATCTGAAAACTTATATGTGTTGGAATTAATTATTCCTAATCAGTTCAATTTGCTAGTCATCAGACATGAGATTTTTTTTTCTTCCCCCAGACTTAATTTTCAAGACCAATTTATTGCTTTTCTTATTGGTACCCATCTCACCAAATTTTGTAACATCACAAGGTATCACAAAGTTATCTAATCTATCTGGAGGCTATTTGGAGGTTATGTAAAGATAAGCATGAGTGGGAAGGCCATATTCTTAATCTGTTATTTGATCTGAGGCTGAATCCTAACACATCCTTGTCACTCAAAACCAATTTCAGTCCTATTTCTTACTGCTTCCAGTCTATAAGCAATCAGCTTTTCCAATCCTTCAAGGCTCTGTATTTTTCTTATTCTCTTTTCTGTGTTTTCTAATTCACTAATTCCTGTTTGAACTTATCTGTAATTATACTGTACTATACACACTCTGTAACAATTTATACACATTCTAAGCCTCTGGTTTCTATCCTTTGCCCCTAGAGCCTTACTGGATAGATGGTCTCACTGCCACGTCATTGCACATAATTTTTACAAAACAGTTTAGTCTATAGGTCACATTAGTAGCCTGCTTCTATTTTAGTCAAAATATGTTAAATAATACAACAATCTTACACTGTCAGTGGTTTAACTCACCCTCTCTCATACTTCTAGCCCAATATGTATGGGCAGTCCTATAAAAAACTCTTGCAGTCAATGATTCAGAGACTTATGAGATTGGATATGATGGAACAACCTCTTTGGGCATAAAGTCCTCCTCTGGGTCTTCTGCAGAGCAGAGGATATATAAGAACACAACACTGTGCCAGATATCAGTACTCATCACAGGTGGCAGAATGTAGTTAGATGACCTCCCCTATTAAGAAAGGATATGCAGTTTACCCACATACATAGAGGAAAAAAAATATTTCTATGAAAAATAGGCTCATTTCTGTAACAAATTGTGTCCAAATGCTCAGAATGAAATAATGTTGATTATACATGAAGGATACCTATAAATGATAAAGTCACATTTTAAAAAGGAGCATATAAGTGGACGTTATTCATAAAAAAATGCCACCATAAAAAGATATACATTAGTTTTAATATTACTGAAGTTATGCAATCAAATTTTAATTTTAATTTTTAACTTTTGGATAATGAGCAAAGGCACACAAAAATCATTTTTTTTATTTTATGACAGTGATTCAAAACTCTCAAACTTTTTTTTTTTTACTGTAGTTTATATAGATGAGTTTTATATAAACAGATTTTACTAGTGGATCAAACATTATCCGAATGAAAAACTATGTGCTTAAAGAGAAGTTACCATTAATAATTCTACATGTGTTTTATTTTTTAAAATTTGAATTCTATTACCCAATAGGTAGTACATCATTAGTTTCACATATAGTATTCAATAATTCATCAGTTGCGTATAACAACACCCAGTGCTCATTATATCACCTGCCCTCTTTAATTCCATCACCCAGGTACACCCTGCCCTCCCTCCACCCACCTCCCTTTCAACAACCTTCAGTTTGTTTTCTGGAGCTAAGAGTCTCTCAAGGTTTGTCTCCTTCTTTGATTTCTTCCCATTCAGTTTTCCCTCCCTTCATGTGTTTTCTAGTGGTTTTATTTCCAGTAAAAGCCTTCATGATGAATTGAAAATAACTTTGTAAAATAAATAAAGTTTGGACTAAACTTTATAAAAAGTTGTCTGAGCTTCTAACATTAGGTCAATCTATTCTTTGGAGAAATGAAATTGTTTTTATATGACAAGTTCTTCTACCATAGTAGGAGGACTGAATCAGACTTAAAAAAAAAAAAAAAAAAGAAAAAAATATATATACATATGACAAGGCATAGTTACCAAAAGAAATTCAAATTTGCTAAGACTGACATTTTGTATAAAATCTTAGCCCCAAATTAAAAATTAAAAAAAAAAAATACTAAACTTTTCTGTACTGTTAAAGTATATTAAAGTGAGTAACCTGCAATTCAAAGAAAAATTCAAATTTTAGATAACTTAACCTTGTTTTCAATCTAAGAATAAAATCAATTTAAAGGGCTACCATTTGTATAAATAATAACACAAAAACAAGAAGAGAAAATAACTAGTTCAAATGATGAAGTTCTAGAACATAGGTGAGGTTTGGTGGGGTGAGGTCCGGAGCTGATGACCAAGAAAGAATTCTTGAGACATCTTTGGTGCAAAATGGTGGTTTATTAAAGCACGAGGACAGGACCCATGGGCAGGAAGAGCGGCTACCCCAGGGATGTTGAGGATTGGTCAATTATATACTTGTAAGTTGGGAGGGGGTTAGGCACGGCATAAGTCTCTAAGGAATTTTAGAAGCAAGGTTTTTAGGACCTTGAGGGACTAGCTGCTGTCTGGGGAAAAGGTTATTCATTACCAGTAATAAAAACTTCTCTTGAGACCCTTTAGATGTATATCAGTGGGGCATATGCTTGGGAAGGGATAAAGTTTCCAAAGGAATTGTTAAAGTAGACTTACAGGATCCTGGTTGGGGGTAGGAGGTTGGTCAGGCTAAGACTGTCCTTTGTCCTTAGCAAAGCCTTAAGGTGGAGGTCACTCTGCCTGTTTCAAGGGCTTGTCAGTAGGTAAGGAAATTTAATAATTATTCTTCTGCCTCTGTGCCCCACATCACAAACATTTTCAGGGAAAAAAATGATAGTAATTATTATCAGACCAAGAATATAAAATTTTAAATATAACTTCTACAACCTATTGTTTGAGCATATAAATATCATATAAGAATTCTGAACACTAGATGAATTAATCTTTACAATGGGAATATCTCTTTTGCTAACCATATTGTTATGATTTTAGATCCACAAACATGACAAGGCCTTATTTTAAATCAAGGACTTTTTAAGATAAATAGCATTTAGAGATGAATAAATATTTTACTTCTAGGAGCCCATAGTCTTGTGTGAGGAATCAGAAGAAAGTCAGTAATTATGAATCATGGTGTGCATTATTGAAGACAAAGAGCAAGGTTCTTGTCTCATGGGGTGAAGAATGAAACTCTTGGACAAAGGAGAGTGAGTAAAGTGATAGAAGTTTATCAAGCAAGGACACAGAAAAAGCTCTCAAGAGTAAGAGCAGTCCCAACAGGGTTGCAAATGAGGGCCTTTAGGGTTGGTCTTTTATAGAAAGCTAACTGGGGAACTTAAACTTAATATCACCTACACAGATGATTATCATAAAAAAAGACATCCACCCCCACCCACCCAGAGTAGAATGGTCTGCTTTGTTCCTTTATCTCTAGTTTCTGCACCCTCCACATTCTTGGGATTTTTGTTAGCTTGGTCACAGAGCCCCTTATCTATATCACCCTACCTAGCACCACCTGTCCTTTACTCATTATGATGGTATTTTTAGGAGGACAGAGAAGGAAAAAACAGGAATAACCTAAGTCATTTAGTGGAAATGAGCAAATGCTCCAAAAAAGGAATGTTGTTGGAGCTGCTTCTCAGTAAAAATGTAAGTGTTTTCAAAGAGGAGAAGAAAGAGAATATTCCAGGTAATTGAATAATGTGAACAAAGGCACAGAATCTGGAGGGGCTGGGTATATTTAGAGGAATATACATGGGTATGTGTCCTGGTATGACACTGGAGGGGATTCAGAAATTTGATTGCATATGGTCTTAATTATAAATTTGGGAAGTTTTAACTTTATTCTGAAATTGGAGGCCAAAAAAATTTTAAGACAGAAAAGAGACAGAAATATATTTATGAGAAACCACTCAGCATCAGTGAGCAGGTTGGGAAGGGGTAAGAACTACTTCAGAGGGACTATTGTGAAGATATTATATCCAAGCAAGAAGGTTTGTAGGCCTGGAATGAAGACTAGATAACATAGAAAAGAGATCATTATGAGATGTGTATAAAATTATGATCCGGTAGGTCTCAGACATCATAAATAATGGAGGCTGTAAGTCAAGAATGTTTATGTTGTCATCTTCTTCCTTAGGCAATTGCAAGAAGGGGCTATTTACCCAGATGGAGAAATCAAGGTGAAATTGTAAAATTTAAGAGAATTAGTAATTAATTTGACAGAACTACACTTGAATATATAATTGTGAATATTAGAATAAAGTCCTGACAGAAGATGAGGATGTGGAGTCACTGCCATATGTGAATGGATACTAGTTAAATTTATAGACTGTAATTAGATTGCCTGGGTTGCAGCCCTGGAAAAGGAACAGAAGCACACCAAGCAAGTATTGTATCCTGCAGGAAATGGCACCATCATTTACAGGCAGTAGCAGAAAAAGAGAATAGCAAATAAGTACCATGAGAAAGAATGGCAAGTTAGGTGGAAGGAAAGGACTAAGTGATCACATAGAAGTCAAGAGAAAAATGTGCTTTAGAAAGATTTTCAGGATTAAATTCTGCTGAGAAATTATAGAACATAAAAGCTGAAAATTGTCCACTCTTGCTGAAAATAGTTTATTTGAAGTCTTGCATTTATAAGACTATTCATAAAGCTGGCCATCAAAAGGTGCTTACTTAATGAGAGAAGGAAACAAAACTTGTCATTGCTTTTTTACACTTACAAAGAAAAAGAAATTTATCCAAATATGATCATTTAATGTGAATTTACAAAATTACATCAATACATATATTGTCAGTAGGCCTATTACATGCTTAATTCTTTCATGTGGATGATTTATAGAACCTGTTGATCCTACATTCCAAGGAGAGAAAGAGAGAGAGAGAGAGAGAGAGAGAGAGAGAGAGAGAAAGGGAATATCAGGTACATTAATTTTCCATAAATCCCCCAGACATATATGGATGCAAATTTATTTTCATCACTCTCCTGTTAAAACATTCACATCAGGGACGCCTGGGTGGCTCAGTGGATTAAGCTGCTGCCTTTGGCTCAGGTCATGATCCCAGCGTCCTGGGATCGAGTCCAGCATTGGGCTCTCTGCTCTGCAGGGAGCCTGCTTCTCCCCTCCTCTCTCTGCCTGCCTCTCTGCCTACTTGTGTGATCTCTATCAAATAAATAAATAAAATATTAAAAAAAAACATTCACATCAATATGAGTTTTATTCAATCATCATTTAAGTTTAAAATAATCCTTCTGCTAAAGGACTTATTATATTTGCCTTGGAATAATTGTAGAAGCCTCACTTCATCAATGTTTTAATGTATGTGGGAAAATATAAAGTATTCATTTCTCATCACTGCAATTCTAGAAATTTTCAAGTTATAAATAGACTAACTCCTCCAAATTAATATTTTTGAGTTCCAACCAATTTGTCCACACATACACAGTAAATATAATTTTTTTAGCTGCCTAAACTAGCTCACAAAATACCTATGAATGACACTGAGTACATGCAAATAGTAGTCATCATTTATTGATTCTTAACGTACTAAGTGTTTTACACACAAGAGCTACTTTAATCTTAGTAACAATTATATAGCAGGAGTACTATTACTCCTACTTCAGCATTATCTAATAAAAAAAGTGAAGGGATGAGCAGGTCGTCCAAGGGCACACAGCCTCTAAGATACTGTCATAAGAGTAGAAATCATGTATGTTATTCCAAAACATATACTCTATGTCATTTTAAAACTTTTAATATGGGCAAATTTTAAAAATCCCAAAAGTAGAAATAAAAGTATAAGCAATTCCCTGTCACGCCATCATGCAGCTGTAATAGTTCTCATTTCTTGACCAATGTTGTTTCATCTATGTCTCCACTAAACCTCTCCCTCAACCTCATCTGTATTATTTTGAGGCATTACATAGAGCATAAGCTTTCATCTCAATATTTACTATTTCACACATATGATCAGAATTTTTTGAGGTATGTATCATTAACTTCTCTTTACATTATGAAAGCTGTTAGAAAGGTCATATTCCTTGTTTCTATATCATGCAAGGAAGTAATAGTCCAGAATATTATTTTAAACTATTAATATGCCAAGTTTTGTATTTCAAATCTACTTTAAAATATACACAGTCCTTGTTGTGCCATAGAGCAAAACTTGTTCCTTGAAGATAAATCCCATGACTCTACTGAAGAGTTTTACAAAGTATATGCACTTTGCATGAAGTCATGATACAAATATAGGTCATGTGCAGTACCTTAGTAATTAAATTTAGAAAATTCTGGGTCAATCTAATTTAAATTTATTTGTTTATTAATATATGTCATCATCTTTCATAAGTATTGTTAATATGTATCTTTAATAGGCCTTCTAAACCACTAAGTAGGATAATGTATATTTCCATAAATTATCCATTGAATTTTTCTCTAAAAAAAAGAAAGTTCTCTCTGTGAATGTGAAAGAACACACATCCATAACACCATGTGTGTGTTTGTGTGCATTCATATACCTATATATACATATACATGTGTATATATAAACACATTACATATCAAAAATAACCAGTTTATACACGTGTATATATAAACACATGTATATATGTGTGTGCATGTGTGTGTATATATAATCATATATATATATAATCATATACAGGGAAGTTTTATTTTATCATAATTTATTAGTTAATTCAATGTATTTGGGTAAAACTTAAGACTATTATCAAGAAATTAAATAGAAGATTGCAAGGTAAAACATATATATGGAAAATAACCTGCATCATGCAATGACTGTTTGCATGTCATGGGAAAGAAACTCTGGTTATTTTTGATATGCAATGTGTATGTCATGTGCATATAGCCTATACCCCATTGTACTGGCCCAACATGACATTACAACTTTTAAGGCATGTGAGGGCAACATTCCTGTGTGATTCAACTTTGTATCATCAACTGTGATTAGCACTGTGTCTTGAACATAGAGTGCTGTCAAATGGTCAATAAATGTATTTACTATTACACTGAAACATAGATTTCCAAGGGCCTTGAAAGAAAACATAGTGTAAATTTTGTCTTTATTGAACTTGATTTCATGAAGAGATTGGGTGTATAAAATATTCTATTGCTTAGCCAACTCTTCTGGAAGAGACTCCCTGTGAAATTACCTTTTCTTGGATATATTAGTTCTTCCTTGTGCCTTAGGAGAGGCAATTTACCTTTCAAGTATGAAGAACTTGCTTTGGGAAAGTATTTTACTCATTCTGACTCTCTGGAAGATTGGGCCAGATTTAAGGAAATTATGTTTTATTTTTAGCAGATGAAGGTCAAATGGGACCAACACCACATGGCTCTTGCAAGGATTACCTGTTTTATTGAATTCATCCTACATCCTGTGCAATTCCGGTATCCTTGTCATGACATAAAACCCTAAAACAATCTGAAGATTTTACCCTATTTGAATACTTATTGAAAATTAGTTGGCAATTCATTTTCATTTCATCTAGTTACTCACCATATAAATTTTAAAAATGTATTCCATTTTTACATATTCTATTGTTATAAAGTAGTTTCACAGACATTATCTACTTTAAAATTTAGGTAGTTCTTTGAAACGAGACTAAAGAGATAATTATGACTTTTTTAAGTTCATCTGAGAGTCAGAGTCATATTTTGAAATCAGGACTTCTAACACCAGATTACCGTTGTTTCTACAGCACTACAAAGCTTTTGATTGCATATTCTGAAGTTAGGAGAAACAATAGATAGAAGGAACAACTGCAATTAATTGCATTGCTTCAAGTTTATGAATTGGGCAATCTTAAGAATGGTTTAAAATTGGAAGTTGTATTTCCAGAATAAATATTAAAATGAAGTAAATATTTATTTTCAGTTGTGATGAATTCTGTGTTAATCCATACCATAATTTTTCTTTATTTTAAACTTTTATATGTTCCTTTGGATATTTGGTCACTCAAGTTAAATCAATGGTATATAAGGAAATGTACTGTTGGGAAAACAACATATTCTACTTTTGTTTCATTTTTTTTTTTTGTTTTTAATAAACTGTTTTTTAGAGCAGCTTTAGGTTCACAGTCATTATACTTTTAAAACAGCAATAAAGATTGCATCAATAAGGGACCTAAAATCATTTGTTTGGTCTTGAGATTTGGATTAGTGATTCAGAACCCAAAAAGAGGAACCAATTGTTATAACATGTGCATATGCTATATCACAAAGCCATTAATTCTCATCCAGGTTTTAGATTTGATGCAGGTCTTTAAATGTGGTCATAAAAATATTTAGGAACAAATTATCAGCCTCACTGTGTGACCATAGACTACAGTTTACACTTGAACAACATGTGGATTAGTGACATCAACCCATCATGCAGTTGAAATAACTTTTGGCCTCCCAAAAACTTACCTACTAATGACCTGCTACTACTACTACCTACTACTGGTTGGAAGCCTTACTAATACCATAATCAATTAGCACATATTTTGTGTGTTATATGTACTATATAGTGTATAGTATAAAGTAAGGTCAACAAAAGAAAATGTTAAGAAAATCATAAAGAAGAGAAAATATATTGAAAGGACTGTACTGTACTTATTGAAGAAAAATATCCAGGCATAAGAGGATTCACACAGTTCAAATTGGTATTGTTCAAGGGTCCACTGTACTTACATTCAATCTTTTTGTATAGTGCGATCTCTTTCTAAATACTATTCCCGGAAGTGAGCCCAATAATAAATTGGAGGAAATATATATATATATATATTATATATATATATATATATATAATCTTGAAAAAGAACATGCAGAATTTAGATATCTTCTATTCAGTTCATTAGTAAAAAATATAGGTGATTTTGACAAAAGAATGGAAATAATTCTTTCCTTATTCAAAAAAAAATTATTTATTTATTTGAGAGAGAGAGCATGTGGGAGGAGTGGAGGGAGAAATATAAGTACATGCCATGCTGAGCATAGGTCCTGGGGCTTAGGGCTGGGGTGGAGTACGGGGGGCTCCATTCCGCAATCCTGAGATCATGACCTGAGCTGAAATCAAGAGTTGGACACTTAACTGACTCAGCCACCCAGGAGCCCCAGGAAATATTTTTTTTCTGAGGATTCTAAAGAAGAGAGTTAATATTCATGTGTGGTTTAATTTTTTTTTATTTCATTAACAACATAAGTTTTGTTTTCTTATCTGAAAATGATCTAGTCATGCTTTTACTGAAAAATAAAATCTGGCCTAGAGCTACTGGAAATTATTGATCCATATCTTGTGGCTTCTAATAGCTAGATTATGTTAAATGCAGTGATCTTTAAAAATTATGTCTAACTAATGTAGACAACAACAAAGAAAAGAATCCAGAAAGAACTTAAGAGTCAAGAAATAAGAGATCTCATGGAAACGGCTAGAGGGATAGCCCCATCCTTACTAGAGGAGGAAAAATTGTGTAATATAAAAATATGATAAAACCCTTAAAAGTACAAACAATTAGTCTTATGACTCTTGAACTATGTCATAATTATACTTATTCTGTAATACAAACAGTACACATTTTTGTTGAAATTAATTAAAAGAGAAACATTAACTCTCTGTTATGACTGAATTAAACACATTTAGTCATATCTCAAATCATCAAAATATCTTTGTTAATACTATCAGTTATTCTATGTACTTCATGTTTTAAAAGCCTTAAAACTATATTTCCCAATCTTGTTTGCCAGAAGGGTTCTTACCATAACAGGATGCTGACAGCCATTATTGTGAGGTCTGAAACCTGAGATTTAAAGGCAAACCATCATTCTCAGGTGATAGCTACAGACAGGTATGTGGGCTATAAAGATAGCCAATATTGGGTTTTGCTAAAGTGCCTTTTTCTGTGGATTATCTACTGTCATACTGCAGATAAATATGACAATTTCTGGAAACTTCCAGGGATTTTCTAACCTTCATCACCCAGCCTTTTTAGCAGTACTGTATGTTTCTAAATTTCCTCCTACTTGAGATCACGGAGTTGGCTTATATTTTCATGTTTCTCCTGAATGATTCATGTCACTGGTAGCTTTTTTTATTGTGTTCATTTTGACCCCTACTTAGGACTCACTTTTGAAAACTGAAGCCATTTTTGGTAATTAATAAATACATATACACATGCATACATACCAGCATGTTTCTTTCCATTATTAATAAAAGTAATATAAACAAATTTTAAAACATGGCCCTAATTCTGATAAAATAAAAGATTCCATTATGTTCCAAAATAAAGGAAAATTTATTTGTATAAATTCAATTTTTAAAGACCATTCAATTGAAATAGTTTATAATAACTAAAGGATCCAATTATCTCACATTAGGGTACACCAATGAGAATTGGATTCCTCAGTTTGAGAGGTCGAAAGCTAAGACTAAGAAAAATAAAAATCTCAAATAAAAGAAATTGAAAATGGATTAATTTAAGTAAAATTCAACTTTCTTTAATTTTTTTCTTTTTTTTTTAATTTAAATTCAAGTAGTCAACGTATAGTACATTATTAGTGTTCAACATAATGTTTAGTGATTCAACAACTTTCTTTCAAAATCAAAGTTCAAGATACCAGAGCCGAGAGAGCACTTTGACAAGTCTTCAAGAGTTAAATTTACGACAAATACAGCCATATTCAAATGCATGCAGATTTACCCACTGTTTAAGCACATTTCTACAAAGTGGAGGCACAAAGGAAACAAACTGATATAGGCAAAATAGTTGTACATCTTGAAAAATGACAGAGCTATAGAATTAGGAATGAAAGCTGGAATAATCCTGATCTTTAAAGAGAGCCTTAACTAAGTTGTGGTTACACAGGTTTTTCATAACAAACTACAGTAGTATATAGTCCTTCAGTAATAATTTAAGAAATTGTGTCATTTTCCTACTTAATTATATCAATATGCTGACATATTATACATTCACCTCTTCAGCAGTTAAAAGACAATTGAATTTAGCAGATATTTAGTAAGCATAATTGGCACGAGGAGGGATCCCCTGATGCTGTTAATTGTAATACTTCACGTTTGTGAACTACTTCATAAATTTAAACATTGATTTTAACATTTTGCCTAGCACTAATATTTAGCTCCATGGAAGATAGTCACAATTTTCCAATAGCCAGTGTATGCAAAACTCAATTCTAGGTTAGACTGACCTTAGAATTGACCTAATTACATTTAAGTCTTTTTGTATTTTCAACATTCAATTTTAAGATTATCACCACCATTTTTTTTTTCTTTTCTTCTTCTTCTCTTCCTCCTCCTCCTCCTCTTCCTTCTTCCTTTTTTTCATTTTCCTCATGTATCCTCTCTACTCCCTTGGATTCCTTTTTACAACTTTCTTTTTCTGTCTTTTTCTTATGTTTCTCTAGGCATTCTTAGTGTCTGTCATTGGTTCCATTTTTGTTTACCCATGTATTTTGAGGACTAACAGGGTTCTGATTTTGCCCTTTTTTCTTTTCTCACTTTATAAACTTCTCTTTGTAATTTTTCCCACTAGTATAGTTTCAATATCATGGCTGTGTACATTATGCCTGTTATAGGTTGAATAATGGCCATGAAAGACAAATATTTCTAATTCCTGGAATATAAGTTACCTTATCCAAAAAAAAAAAAATTAAAAAGTGTTTTTGTAGATGTAATTAATCTTAAATTAAATTACTTTGTATTGTCTGTATGATCCCTAAATGCCATCAAAACTGTTCTTATAAGAGAGAGAAAAATGGAGATAATGTACCTTTTATTTTGGAGATCTAGAAATTTTTTTTTTAAGATTTTATTTATTTGGCACATAGAAAAAGACCGCAAGTAGGCAGAGAGGCATGCAGAGAGAAAGGGGGAAGCAGGCTCCCCGCTGAGCAGAGAGCCCAATGTGGGGCTTGATTCCAGGACCTGAGAATCATGTCTTGAGACCACGACCTGAACTGAAGGCAGAGGCTTTAACCCACTGAGCTACCCAGGCACCCCTGAGATCTTGAAATATTAAGGTTTCTAATAAAATATATATATTTTTTCTTTTCTGCCCTTTTCCTTTGATTAGGCTTTTCTCCCATAACTGGAATGATTTTACCTACCTTGTCTACTTGATGAACTTCTCCTTATTCATCAAGGCCCAACTCCAAAATCATCTCCTTTAGTGATTTGCCCCACCATCTAGAAGAGTCTGTTGCCCACAAGCCTTCAGTAAGTTCCTATATTTTTTTTAATTCTCTCATTTTATTTAGGGCAGGGAATGTACTTTACTTATGCATCTTTACATTTTTAATACCTGTGCTTGTGACATAGTAGGTAGCTAAAAGCTAAGTTTCAAGTAGTTGTGTTCTGGTACATGTTTAATAACTGCTTAAAAGAAAAAAGATGGATTTTCCATTTATTGCAATGTAAATATTCTCACCATAGTCAATTTCCTTCTATGAATGGAGCACTGCTGAATGTGCTAGTGGGGGGGGAATGGTTGCACAATGGTTGCACAACTAACTAGTGTGTGTTAGTTTCCTGTGCATATAGAGTAGATATAAATAGCTGGAAACAAAAATAATACAAAGAACAGAAAACATTTAGGAAGTTGAGTTTTGAGAAGGTATTTCACTTTTAAATGTTATCTGGCTAACAGTAAATTTATGTAATTAATCTTAAATAATGGCTGTTTAACAATCAGTAAGCAAAATTAGTGAAAAATGATTGATCTGCTCTTGTGAGCCAGGATGAGCTGGCTGTAGCAGGCCACTGATTTTATGATATAATACCTTTGTCAAGTAAAGGTAAAGTCATATTTAGAAAAAAAATCCTAAGGATCATATTTAATCTATTTAATCAATAACTATGTGTCTCATGTTTGCAATGTCTCAAACGATATTATATTCTTGGCAGAAAAATAAATAGAAGCAATAAAATACATGTTTTTTTTGGAAAGAATGAGAATGCATAAAACATGCAATAATATTTTCAATGAAAATACATTTAAAATCTAAAAACTCCTCTATACTGGAAATAAGATATAAATAAAATTTTGACAGCATACTTCTTATTACTCTACAAAACCAACTATAGTCCAGAATATTTTTCTTCTGATATTATATAACCCTCTATTTCCAATGACATCATTTGTAATATTTATGCCAATTCTTTCTAATGCATTTATATTTTTGAAGTGAATTGCAAATTAAAATTTGTTAAAATATTTTAAGTTAATCAACTAATTTGTAAATTTCTATATTATTTTTAATTTAATTTTCATATTTTATTAAATTTTAGTGTTAATTCCACTAAAGTTAATATACAGTCTTATCTTAGTTTCAGATATATAATATAGTGATTCAACAATTCTACACCTTACTCAGTGCTCATCATTATAAGTGTACTCTTTAATTCCCTTCACCAATTTCACCCATCCCCCAATCTCCCTTTTCTAACCATCAGTTTATTCTCTATAGTTAAGAGTCTGTTTTTTTTTGGTTTCTCCCTTTTTCTTTGTTTATTAATTGTGTTTCTCATATTTCATATATAAGTAAAATAATAGTATAGTACAGACAAATAGTTTTTGTCATTTTCTGACTTATTTCACTTAGCATTATGTTCTTTAGGTCCATCCATGTTGTTGTAAATGGCAAGATCTGACTCTTTTTTATGGCTGAGTAAAAATATAATATAATAATATAATTATATATATATAATATAATTATACACACACACACACATATATATATTATATATATATAATCACCTCTTCTTTATCTTTTCATCTATGGTTGAACACTAGGTTGCTTCCATAACTGGCTATTGTAAATAAACATAGAGGTACATATATCTTTTCTAATTAGTGATTTCATATTCTTTGGGTAAATACCTACTAGTGGAATTACTAATTTTTTTGGCAAATATCATATAACTGCCAAATTATTGTTATAAACTGGTATAGTTATACCAAAGAATTATAAAAAAATAGAAGAAGAAGAACATTTAAGAATTGTCAGAAGTGTTCATTCTTTTTTTTTTAATATTTTATTTATTTATTTGACAGACAGAGATCACAAGTAAGCAGAGCAGCAGGCAGAGAGAGAGAGGAGGAAGCAGGCTCTCTGCTGAACAGAGAGCCCGATGCAGGGCTCAATCCCAGGACCCTGAGATCATGACCTGAGCTGAAGGCAGCGGCTCAACCCACTGGGCCACCCAGGTGGCCCCAGAAGTGTTCATTCTTAATGGGCAGTTCTCAGCAAAGGCAAAGGTTAAATTCAATGATTTTTTTTTTTATTTTTTAATTATTTACTTATTTATTTATTTTTACTGCAGCATT
>ML111969.1:19664-33058 GCA_003697995.1 Taxidea taxus jeffersonii | reverse complement strand
CAGGTGCCCCTCATCAATGATTTTCTTAAAATTTGTCTACTAAAATTTCTTTACATGATTAAATATAAGCCATTTCTTCTAAAACTGAGAGGATAAATAATTTTGTGTTTGTTTGTTTCTTCAAGGCAGATGGTTTATTTTTTATTTGTCAATGTGCCATCCCTTTACTCATTTCATATGACATATGAAATTTCCACAAATAAGAATACCTTATAGGTATTTCTAACTTCTGGCTCTATGGTTTTGTGTTTTCTAGAATGTCAGAGAAACTGATGGCACAACATGTAGGGGTTTGTAGCTGGCGTTTTTCTTTTAGTAGAATACTTTTGAGACTTGTCCGTGTTGGTGCATTTATTAGAAATTTGGTCCTTTTAACTCCTTAACAGTATTGTGTTTTATAAATGTTTTACAGTTTCTTGATGGTTCATTCACAATAGATATTTAGATTAGTTTGATTCTTTTGGTGATGATTAATAAAGATGTGGTAAACATTTGTATAAAGGTCTTTGGGAGACCATTAATTTTCATTTCTCTTAGGCAATATCTAGGGATGGATTTGCTGGATGGTATGATAACACTATATATATGTATATATTTAAGGCATAACCATTTTTTTCAAAAGTGGTTATTTTATATGTTCATATGAAATGTCAAAAAGTTCAAATTGCTCCATATTTTTGTTAGCACGTGACATGTTAATATCAATGCCAATTTTTGGTTTTGTCTTGTTTCTTTTTTACCATTCTAGTCCAAATGCAATAGTATCTCATTATGAATTGAGGAATTACTCTATACATTGATTGTGTATTATATGCAGCACATTGCTGCATATTATATTTCTTCTGTATGGATTTGCCTTAATTAATGCAAAACTAATTTGTATTTCTTTAATTACCAATCCATGTCAAACATCTATTAATGAAATCATTTGCCCTCATGGGTATATGAAATCTGATACCTTTAGTAAGGTATTTGCTCAAATATCTTGTTCATTTTTAAAGTAATTTTTTTCCTTATTACTGAATCTTGACTATTCAATTTATATTCTGACACAATTGTTTTATGACATATATATTTTGGAAATTTTCTTTCTGTGTTTGGCATTTTTGATCTCTTAATATCTTTTGAATAACAAATTTTAATTTTGACAAAAGCCCATTTGTAGATTTTTAATAAATTATATTATTAGGGCTTGATTATATCCTAAGAAATATTTGCCTCATTGAAGATCATAACGATTTCCTTCTAGGAATTTTATAGTCTTAAGTTTATAATCATACATTCATTTTGTGTGTGTGATCTGATATAAGAGGTGCTTTAGCTTCTTTTTCTCTTTGTGTGGGTATTGATAACTTAGTGTATCAGCTCCATTTGTTGAAAAGATTACCTATTCTCCATTAACCTTTAACTGACCACAAATATGTGATTTTATTTCTTAACTCCATATGCCATTTATTGATCTCTGTATTCACCTGTGTTGTGTTACGTGGAATAATCTACTTTTATAAGAAGTCTTGAAATCAAGCAGTATTAGTTCTTTAACTTTACTTCTCATTTTCAAAATTAATTTGTTGTTATTCTAAGTCCTTTTTTGGTAATATTAATCTTAGCATCATTTTGCCAATTTCTACAGAAATCTTGCTGGGATTTTGATTGAACCTGCGTGGAATTTATAGAACAATGTGGAATTTTAAAAAATGATCTTTATTATACATGAGCAAGGTATACTTCACCATCTGTTTATATTTTCTTGATTTCTCACATCACAATTTTATTTTTTTCACATCACAGTTTTACAGCTTGTAACATAAATTTTGCAGATATTTTGTTACATGTTTTCCCAAAGTATTTCATGTAAAGTTTTGATGCTCTTGTAAATGGTACTGTTTTAAATTTCAGTTACTCCCCACATAACACAGCTGCAGGTTTCCCCTTTCCCAAAGACTCATTCCTTTTTAAATTTAGTTCTATTTCATTCTACTGATATCTTAAAAAAATGAACAAAACAAAACAAAACAAAAGCAATGAATGTATAGTTTATCTGGTTTGTTTTAATTTTTAGGATCATGATAAGAGTCTCCTGTTCCTTTCCATATCATAACTTGAAGGAAATACAGCACTTGCATATAATGTCAACATTTTAAAACTGAGGATTATAGTTTTATAGTTTTGCCATCTGACTTGTTTCTCATCTCTTATTTATCTAACATTTGGTCTGCATCTGTTAATAAATTCTAGCAATAACCAGTCACTAATAAATTTTATTAATGTTTTAATTGGTAAAAAGAGAAAGTTACTAAAAAGAGAAAAATAAATATATTCACCAGTGAGGAGGGGCAAGATGGTGGAGATGTAGGAAACCTTGTTTCAACAAGTCCCCTAAAGTAGGCTAATTGTCTACCAGGACACTCTGAACACCCATGAAACCACCCATGAAACCATGAGATGTAGGGTTAAAACTTCTGGATCTCTGCAGGGGCAGAAGACACTAGTGGAGAGGTAAAGCAGAGTGGAAATGATTGGACTGATATTGGAGGATAAACAGAAGGGGAAGGGAGCCTCCAGAATTAACCCATTGGAAAATAATACCCCAATATGGAAGTGCCCCTTAATTGGGACCAACATTAACTTGGAGTCTGGTTAAAAGCAAACAAAAAGAGCAAAAGATCTTAAGGACCAACTGGGTGGTTATGGGCACAGGCCTAAGCCCTCAAACCCAGGACAGCCAACTCCAGCAACCACCCATGCTAGAGACAGAGGGGCAAAGTTTCCAGGCTGTGGTCCCTGGGCTCCTAGCTTTCCACTGCTTGCACCAGTGCTGGACTAAGCACACTCCCATTGGCACATCTGAGGGAGTCTGGTGTGGATTCCAGCTGGCACTCTTTAGAATCACAGCCTTTTGCACTCTGAAAGCACTGTGCAAGGGTCTGAACTGTGTGTCCCACCCGAGCCTAAGAGTGCTCCATGCGGGCACTAACCTGTGGTTTCTAGGAATGGCCTGAGATGCAGGTCTGGGTGCAATTTGCTTTCCCTTAAACCTCTGAAAAGCTGCAAAAAGCCACCAAAGAACAAAAACCTCCAGAGAGCAAAAGCCTAAAAAAACAGTTTCCAGAGTCCAGCCCCTAGATAGGGAGCAGGAGGACTTGATCCAAGCAAGACTGACTGAAAAACAACATGGCAGGCCCTTCCCCCAGAAAGCCAGCCAAAAGAATGAAAGGACAACCACTACAGGGTCTCCATAAAATTGGAAAACCCAGTATCAGGGGAAAACAAGATATTAAGCTCCTGGTATTACCCTAAAACCTGTATATTTCATAGATACAACTTTTATTTTTAATTTGTTCTCACTATTCTTGTTCTTTTAAAATTTTAACCTAACCATCACTAGAGGTTTAATACAACATATTCCATAATAACCTTTTAACTTGAAATTTTTTCATACATATACCTGTGTTTTTCTTTTGCTTTTCTATTTTTTAATGTACATATAGATATAAGCTTCAGGATTATCTTCTTTCCCTAATCAATACTACCTCTACATATAAACCAGTTTTATTTAATCTCCCTTTATCTCTGGAAAGTTGAGTCCTTTAACAAAGATAACAAGATATACCCAGGAAGAACCAAAGGATTCTTTGACATCAAGGATTTATAACCACCTTCCAATCTTTTTTTTTTTTTTTTTTTCTGTCAGTGCTTCTGTGTATTTATTTTTGTTCTGGTATAATATAAATCTTATCCTTGGGGTTCATTTTGGCTGGGTTATTTTTTTCCTTGTCATTTAATTTTGTTGGTCTTTTTGTTTGTCTGTTTTTGTTTGTATACCTTATAAATCTTACCTTTGGGCCCCATTCTGGCCTGGTCTTCTCTCTCTCTCTTTCTTTTTATTTTTCTGTCTCTCTCTTTCTGTTTCTCTTTTTTTCTTTCTTTTTGGTGGTGACTTCTGATTATTCAGAAGCATCCCAGGGTGCACCTTGCCTGGATTGAGGTTGATATATTCAGCTACTCATCCGCTCAAACAACTCTCACCAAAATGACTAGAA
Organism: Taxidea taxus jeffersonii; assembly: GCA_003697995.1. Taxonomy (NCBI): domain Eukaryota; kingdom Metazoa; phylum Chordata; class Mammalia; order Carnivora; family Mustelidae; genus Taxidea; species Taxidea taxus. The sequence goes on along the minus strand of ML111969.1, from coordinate 29,015 downwards.
GAGTCACCCAGCAGAGGAAAAATTCAGAGACTGTGCCCTCTCCATCCAAGCTATCGGTTATGGACATAAACAGTATGTCAGAAAGGGAATTCAGGGTAACAGTTATCCAGGCAATGGTTAGGTTGGAGAAAACCATTAGTGACCACATGGAATGTCTAAGGGCAGAAGAGAAAGCCATCTTAGAAGCAGTTAAAAATGCTATCAATGAGATTTAATCTAATCTAAATACTCTAACAGTAGGGAAGGGAGACAGAAGATAGAATTAGTGGTCTAGAGAATCACTAATTAGATAAAGATCACTAGTGATAGGGACAAACTGATAGATAAAAATGATCAGGAGGAGGTTTGGAACAAATAGCTTAGAAGCCATGAAATCAGAATTAGGGAAATAAATGAGGCCATGAAAGATTCGAATGTCAGAATTATTGGGGTCCCTGAGAGGGAGGAGAAAGAAAGAAGACTAGAAGATATAGTTGAACAAATTTGCGATGAAAAGTTTCCCAGTCTGGGAAATGGAAGCAATGTTTGTGTCCTAGAGGCAGAAAGATCACCCCCCAAGATCAATGAATCTAGAAAGACCTTGAGACACTTGATTGTAAAACTGATGAATCATAATTTTAGACAAGAGCTCCTGAGGGCAACTAGTGGGGAAGAGATTCCTTATATACAGCGGAAGGTCCATCAGAATAACATCAGACATGTCCACAGAAACTGGACAAGCCAGAGGGGGCTGGCAAGACATATTCAGGGCACTAAATGAGAAGAACATGCAGCCAAGAATACTTTATCCAGTAAGCCTGACATTCAAAATGGATGGTGAAATAAAGAGTTTCCAAGACAGGGAAGGTTTAAAAGAGTATGTGACCACCAAGTGAGTACTACAAGAAGTATTAAGGGGGGTTCTATAAAAGAAGAAAGAACCTAAGAGTGACATGGACAGAAATTTACAGAGACAATCTATAGAAACAAGGACTTCATAGACAACATGATGTCAAAAAACATATCTTTCAATAATTATTCTCAGTGTAAATGGCCTAAATGCTCCCATAAAATGACACAGGGTTGCAGATTGTATAAAATGACAGGGCCCATCCATATGCTGTCTATAAGAGACTTATTTGGATCCTAAAGTTAAATCCAGAATGAACTTGAGGGGATGGATAAGCATCTTACACACCAATGAGCCTCAAAAGAAAGCTGGGATAGCAATTCTCATATCAGATAAATTAGATTTTAAACTGAAGACTATAGTCAGAGATAAAGAAAGACACTACATCATTCTTAAAGGGTCTATCTATCAAGAAGATCTAGCAATTGTAAATATTTAAGCCCCTAGTATGGGAGTAGCCAACTACATAATCCAATTGTTAATCAAGATAAAGAGTTATATTGATATGAATACATAAATGGTAGGGGATCTTAACATGCTACTCACAGTAATAGACAGATCATCCAAGCAGAAAATCAATAAAGAAACAAGAGTATTGAATGACACATTGGGCAAAATGGACCTCATAGGTCCTAGGAATGTCATAGAACATTCCACCCACCCTAAAACAACAGAATACTCATTCTTCCTGAGCTCACATGGGACTTTCCCCAGAATAGACCACATACTGGGTCACAAATCAGGGCTCAATCAATACCAAAAGACTGAGATCATTCCCTGCATATTCTCAGATCACAATGCTTTGAAACTGGAACTCACTCACAAGAAAAAGCTTGCAAGGAATTCAAACACTTGGAAGCTGAAGACCATCCTTCTCAAGAATGTTTGAATCAACCAGGAAATCAAAGAAGAACTTAAACAATTCATGGAAACAAATGAGAATGAGGACACTTTGGTCCAAAACCTATGGGATAGGGCAAAGTTGGTTCTAAGGGGAAAAAAAAAAAAACAGTGATCCAAGCCTCACTCAAAAAATTGAAAAATCCCCAATTTTACACCAACTCTCTTTACACCTTAAAGAACTGGAAAATCAATAACAAATTAAGCCAACCCCATACACAAGAAGGAAATAGTTAAGATTAGAGCAGAGATCAATGAGTTTGAAACTAAAGTAACAGTAGAACACATCAACAAAACTGGAAGCTGGTTCTTTGAAAGAATCAATAAGATCGATAAATCACTGGCAAAACTAATCCAAAAGAAAAGAGAGAGGACCCGAATTAATAAAATTATGAATGAAAAGGGAGAGATCACAACTAACCCCAAGGAAATAGAAACAATCATCAGAAATTATTATCAACAGTTATATGCCATTAAGTTAAGCAACCTAGAAGAAATGGATGCATACCTTGAAACCTATAAACTTCCAATACTGAAACAGGAAGAAATTGACAACCTGAATAGACAAATATCTAGTAATGAGATTGAAGCAGTGATCAAAAAACCTCTCAAAAAGCAAGAGCCCAGGATCTGACAGATTTCTGGGAGAATTCTACCAAACATTCAAAGAAGAAATAATATCTATTTTCCTGAAGCTGTTTCAAAAAATAGAAACAGAAGAAAAACTTTCAGATTCTTTTTATGAAGTCAGCACTACCCTGATCCCCAAATCAGGCAAAGACTCCATCATCAGAAAAGAGAATTTCAGACCAATATCCCTGATGAATATGTATGGCAAGATTCTCAACAAGATCCTAGCTAACAGGATCCAACAGTACATTAAAAAAGATTATCCACCATGACCAGGTGGGATTTATCCATGGAATGCAAGGGTGATTCAACATTCACAAATCAATCAATGTGATAGAGAAAATTAATAAGAGAAGAGAGCAGAACCACATGGTCCTCTCAATCGATGCAGAAAAAGCATTTGACAAAATATAGCATCTGTTCCTGATTAATACCCTTCAGAGTATAAGGATAGAGGGAACATTCCTCAACTTCATAAAATCTATCTATGAAAAACCCACAGCAAATATCATCCTCAATAGAGAAAATCTGACAGCCTTCCTTTTAAGATCATGAACACAAGGAAGCCCACTCTTGACACTGTTCAATGTAGTACTAGACGTCCTAGCAACAGCAATAAGACAGCAAAAAGAAATAAAAGGTATTCAAATTGGCAAAGAAGTCAAGCTGTCTCTCTTCACTGATGATATTATATTTTATATGGAAAACCCAAAAGACAAATCCCCAAACTACTAGAACTCATACAGCAATTTAGTAATGTGGCTGAATACAAAAATCAATGTACATGAATCAGTTGCTTTCTTATACACTAACAATGAAAAAAATGGAAAATGAAATTAGAGAACTGATTCCATTTACTATATAGCACCAAGAACCATAAGATACCTGGGAATAAACCTAACTGAAGAGGTAAAGGATCTGTACTTGAGGAACTACAGAACTCTTCTGAAAGAAACTGAAGACACAAAAAGATGGAAGAGATTTCCATGCTCATGAATTGGAAAAATAAACATTCTTAAAATGTCTATCCTGCCCAGAGCAATCTATACTTTCAATGCCATACTGTTCAAAATTCCACTCGTGTTTTTCAAAGAGCTGGAACAAACAATCCTAAAATTTATATGGAAACAGAAGAGACCTGAATTGCTGAGGAAATGTTAAACAAGAAAAGCAAAGCTGGAGGCATCACATTGCCTGATTTTAAGCTTTACTACAAAGCTGTGGTCACCAAGACAGTATGGTACTGGCACAAAAACAGACACATAGACCAGTGGAACAGAATAAAGAGCCCAGATATGGACCCTCAACTCTATGGTCAAATAATCTTCAACAAAGCAGGAAAAAATATGCAGTGGAAAAAAGACAATTTCTTCAATAAATGGTGCTGGGAAAATTAGACAGCTATGTGTAGGAGAATGAAACTCAACCATTCTCTTACACCATACAGAAAGATAAACTTAAAATGGATAAAAAACCTCAACATGAGGCTGGAAACTATCAAAGTCCTAGAGGAGGACATAGGCAGTAACCTCATCGACATTGGCCACAGCAACTTCCTTCAAGATATGTCTCCAAAGGCAAAGGACACAAAAGTAAAAATGAACTTTTGGGACTTCATCAAGATCAAAAGCTTCTGCACAGCATAGGAAACAGTCAACAAAACAAAGAGACAGCACACAGAATGGGAGAAGATATTCGCAAATAACACTACAGACAAAGGGCTGATATCGAAGATCTATAAAGAACCCCTCAAACTCAACACACACAAAACAAATATTCATGTCATAACATGAGCAGAAGACATGAACAGACACTTCTCCATAGAAGGTATGCAAATTGCTAACTGACACATGAAAAATGTTCATCATCATTAGCCATCAGGGAGATTCAAATCAAAACCACATTGAGATACCACCTTACATCAGTTAGAATAGCCAAAATTAACAAGACAGTAAACAAGTGTTGGAGAGTATGTGGAGAAAGGGAAACCCTCTTACACTTTTGGTGGGAATGCAAGTTGGTGCAGCCACTTTGGAAAACAGTGTGGAGATTCCTTAAGATATTAAAAATAGAGTTAACCTAGGACCCTGAAATTGCACTGCTGAGTATTTACCCCAAAGATACTGATGCAGTGAAAAGAAGGGCCATCTGTACTCCAGTGTTCATAGCAGCAATGGCCACAGTCGCCAAACTGTGGAAAGAACCAAAATGTCCTTCAACAGATGAATGGATAAAGAAGATATGGTCCATATATACAATGGAGTATTATGCCTCCACCAGAAAGGATGAATACCCAACTTTTGTATCAACATGGATGGGACTGGAGGAGATTATGCTGAGTGAAATAAGTCAAGCAGAGAGAGAGTGTCAAGTATCATATAGTTTCATTTACTTGTGGAGTATAGGGAATAACATGGAGAACATTGGAAGATGGGGAGGAGATGTGAATTGGTGGAAATCAGAGGGCAGTCTAACCATGAGAGACTGTGGACTCTGAGAAACAAATTGAGGGTTTGGGAGGGGAGGGGGGTGGGGGTGGGTGAGCCTGGTGGTGGGTATTAAGGAGGGCAGGTATTGCATGGAACACTGGGTGAGGTGCATAAACAATGCATTTTGGAGCACACACAAAAAGTAAAATTAAATTAAAAATATCCATTCACCAATTTGTGGACAACCAAGTTCTCTATTGTTAGTTCTTATTATTATTTATTACAAATAAAGCTGCCATAAGCACTAAAAAAAAAAAAAGAAAAAAATAAAGAAATAATCTAATTTCTAATCACACAGTTAATCTTGAGTATTTTACATTGTATTTTGCTTGATTCATATTATGTTTTCATTATTTTTATATTAGTCTTTCTATTAAATATCATCAATATGTACACCATCCACTATGCTAGTTTATTATTTGTATTTTCAGTGAAGATGATTTTCCCAGCAAGGATTTAAAAGTATATTCAGGGTCACTGCTAAAATTCAAAGCATGATGTTGAGGAAAATAATTCAGATTAGCAATTCAGACTGTAAGTTTGATGATAACAGGGTTGCACTTCTTGGGTTGGATGGATAAAAATTCGGAGGCAGATGTCTTAAAACAAATACTTCCTATTAGTTAATAACTCATGAAAGAAAGCAGTGAAGGAAATTCTATATTGAATGAAATTCCTTTCTTTGAAGTTGATCATTCATTTATTTTACAACTTGCTGAAATGAATCATTTTTATATTTTAAAAAAGTATCATATTCATAAATTTACATTATTATTCTGTGTATATATCAGTGAGACTAATATAAACAATAATTACAGAATTTCATAATAGATCACTTTTGAATCAATCTCAAACTCCTAATAAATTATTAAGGGCAGGGACGCCTGGGTGGCTCAGTTGGTTAATCGGCTGCCTTCGGCTCAGGTCATGATCCCAGCGTCCTGGGATCGAGTCCCGCATCGGGCTCCTTGCTCGGCAGGGAGCCTGCTTCTCTCTCTGCCTCTGCCTGCCTCTCTGTCTGCCTGTGCTCGCTCTCTCTCTCTCTGACAAATAAATAAATAGAAATCTTAAAAAAAAATTATTAAGGGCATTGCTGACTTAGGAACAAAAATGAGAAATACTAGTAATATTGACTTCAGAGTCTTGCAGAATTGTGGCTATATTCTGAGATTCAAATATAAATGATCCAAGAAATCACTAGGACATCTAGATCCTCTAGGGGACAATGCTTGCCATATAAAACCTAACCTTCTTGTCTAGCACTCACACCTAATAATCATGTAGGGAGAATCTATACTAGAGGAGAATTGGGACCAGACATTTTGTCTCCCGTTACATCTTTCAGTTGGTTTTGACTGTAAAACTGAAGACTGTTACATAGAGGATACTCACTGGGGTAAAAGGAATTTATATTCAAAGTCTCTGCTAGTTTAGTTGATTTCTTGCAGTCTTTCATAAACCACTTCAGGTTTCTCAGGGATTTCTGGCTACTTCATCTTCATAATATATCTGCATTATGGTTACTCATCATGACCTCAATGGCTAGGCAAAGCCACAGTGGGTTTTTACATGGATTTCAAGAAACATCTATGACCTCTTTTTCTTTTTCTTTTAATTTATTTTTTTTTATTATGTTTAGTTAGTCAACATATAGTACATCATAAGTTTTTGTTGTAGTGTTCAACAATTCTTTAGTTGCATAGAACACCCAATGCTTATGCCAACACATGACTTCCTTAATACCCGTCATCCTGTCACCCCATCCTTTCACTCCCCTCCCTTCTGTAATCCTCAGTTTCTTTCCTCTATTCTGTCCCTGACCTCTTACCTTCTATTCTATCCTTTTGTTTATCTCCACTCCTCATTCCTTGATGATAAGGAGATTTATTTTATTTTATAATTTCTTTATCTATTTGAGAAGAGATGGTGCAGAGGGAGGGGAAAAGAGAGAATCCTAAGTATGCCATAGGCCCAATGCAAAGCCCCACATGGGGCTCAGTCTTACAACTCTGATATCATGACTGAAGCTGAAATCAAGAGTTGGAGGCTTAAATGACAGAGCCATGCAGGCACTCCTCATTTCTTAAATTTTCAATGCATAGAACAGTGCATCTCAAGCCTTGTATGTTTACTAAATATTTGTTGAAAAGAATAAATGAATTGGTTCTAGCAAAGGCTGACAAAAACAAATATGGAATGGAAAACACTCAGCAAACTCCACTTCATACTTATACTTTGGCAACTGAGAGCTAATCATCAATTATACCAATTACCAAACTAGTTCAGCTTTAGCAACTGCAGTCTTTGGTTAAGAGATTGAGTAGATGTGACACTGAGAAATAAACAATACATATTTCAAATATTGAGGATTGTAGTAGACCATTCCCTCTCATTGTCTACAGCTATATTACTGCATACGTACAATATTGCCTTTGCCATTCATAGTTTTATGTCAAATGAGACAGGGACATTGATGGTATCCCTTTTTAAGAGTAGAGCTGTTGGTCTTTCTCAACTGGTGTTTCTTGAGAGAATTAAGCCTTAAAATCCTAAAACATCCATTATATGTAACAAATTAGCTTTTCTCCTATATACCTAGTGTGATATTAGTTATGAATCAAACTTGGGAGAATTGAGAAAATAGTCATTTAATCTTCTGTGATTCAAGTGAGAAACCCCAGTTGAGAAAGAGTGGACGACAATGATAAATTGTCATATCACACCATTTACTGAAGTCTACCAACCAGATTCAGAGTACTGGAAGAGCTACATTAAAAGGCTCAACATAGGGTATCAGTTTCAAAGTTTAATTGGCATTTTATTGCAGAAAACCATTAAAGATTTGACATTCTCCTTTTGTAGACTATTTTTTTTTAAGTCAGACGCATTGTTGAATTAAAAGATCCTAAGTATGTAAACCCCCTGTAGGCTTGCAAAGTCTTACAATTTATACTGACTATGAATTGCTCTCATGCATGAGAATTGCACTGATAAGTATTTTCTGAAACTGTACGACATTTTTATCACTATGAATTATATTTCTTAATTCACCTTTACAAATTTTCTCTTTTCTATGTGCTACTTTTTAACAAGTCTCTGGAGAAGGCAAATGCTAAGTTTGGGTAGCTACCAAGTTGCTCTGTGAAACTTTGTGTCATAAGGAATAAAAACTCCACAGAAAGTTTTCAGTGCTTATTTTAAAACAGGTAAACCAGTAAAATCCATTCTCTCTTGTTACTTGTTACTTAAGCAATCTATAATAAAGAGTTTAAAAGTGCACTTATGGATCTTTTTAAAAAAATTATTTGGAAACTAGCAGAGGAATAAATTTACAATATATTTACTCAATGAAATGTACCCCCCCACAAAAACACATTCAAATTTTCTTTTCTCAGAATTTTTCAGCTTTCAATAAATACACTATAATAATAATAAATACACTATAGTTAATAAATCACAAAGAAAATTTTGTTTTTCTTGTAATAAATGTGCATGGCCAAATAATAAATCAAAAGGCTATTCTTTTAAATTTTAATAGATATGAAGCATTTTATTTATTTATTTTTATTTTTTTAAAGACTTCATTTATTCATTTGACAGAGGGAGAGAGATCACAAGTAGGCAGAGAGACAGGCGGGGGGGGGGGGCAGGCTCCCTGCTGAGCAGAGAGCCGGATGCAGGGCTCGATCCCAGGACCTTGGGATCATGACCTGAGCTGAAGCTAGAGGCTTTAACCCACTGAACCACCTAGGTGCCCAACATGAAGCATTTTAATGAACACAAAAGATCCTTAACCCAGCATGTAAGCAGAAAGTAATTACGTATGCATAAACATATACTTATTGAATGAAATTTCTCCCTATTTCTAAATGTACCAGTAGTCATCTATAAATTAAACAATTCCAGAAGTTATATGGCTTCTTTTTGTTTTGGTTTATCTGAACTCCAACATATCTTACCCTGTATATGACATAAAATTTTTGACCTGGAAGCTACATACTCTGTTTGCTTTCCTGCCTATATCTGCTTTGATAAAAAGAAAAACAACAGCAATAACAACAACTCTGCTATTTCTCTTATCAGCCATTTATTTCCAAGCTTCTCTTGCTTTGAGTTACCTCTCTACTTTAAACAACACCCATAAATTTCAAAACTCAAGTTCATAGTTCAGAGCAATTAGGTAACAACGTAAAAAGAGAGGGGCCCAGAGAACAGCCAAAATTCTACTCTCTTTCCTTGTCTTTCAACACCAAGGAGATGGCCCTCATTACAACCTCAAAAATGAGATACTCAGAGATCTCAACAACATAAAAACTGGCTGGACCTATACACTGTCCCTCTACAGAGGCTATACCTATACACTCTCTCTTTACATTCATCCACAGTTGTGGATGGTTTCCTGAGGATAATTATTAAGTTACTTATGGCTTTGGAGATAGCTAT
>ML111969.1:0-19264 GCA_003697995.1 Taxidea taxus jeffersonii | reverse complement strand
CTTAAAACTGTATATTTTTTAAAATTTTTGAATTGCTTATTAATTACCTTATTTTTACATTTTCAAAATTTATTTAATAATACAATTTTATTATTTCTAAGAGTTTGTAAAGTCAATTTGAATTCCCAGGATAATAATAATTTTATTTGAAAATAATTATTTTTCAATTTATAGTAATAATTATACCCCCAGATATATTTTTTTTATTAAGAGAATAATTACAGTGGTGCTTTATTATTTCAGAAGATGGCCCTTTTGAGGCAGAATTAAATAATACTAGCTAATGGTGATATACTTACCTTATTTCTGTTTCTGATGAGAATGCCTCAAAACTTTTAGAATGATGCATGGCTTACAGACTTAGTACTTTAGTATTCTTTCTTTCTAAGTAATATTTTTAATTATCTATAATCATATTTCTATTATTCACTAATGTGATAATGTCAAATTGTATGTGAATATAGTAACAAGGTGAATCACACTATCTAATAATAGTAAAAAAAATCTGTACATTCAAGGAATGATTTCTTTGATCATTTGTTTTAATAATTGTTAGATTTGAGTTACTTCTTTCATTAAAATTTTTGTTGATGTCTATTATTGAGTGATAGTAACCTGGGGATAATAACAATATCAGCCAGCAGGCATATGGCATTGACAATGTCTTAGCTTTTCCTTTGACTCCCTTATTCCTATTATCTCACTTGCTCTTTACAACGGCCCTCTAAAGAGAATGTTGTATTAATATCTTTGTTTTATATATGAGAAAGGCGAGTGCAATGGAACAAAATATGCCCCTGTAAAGTTCATATGTTGAAGTCTTTCTTAACCCCTAGAGTGATGATAATTGGAGATGGGACCTCTGGGAGATAATTAGTTTAGATCAGGTCAGCAAGATGGCATACTCTGAAAGAATTAATGTCATTGTAAGATGAAGAAGAGACACCATAGTTCTCTGCCATGTGAAGACACAGTGAGAAGGAATCTGTATTCAAGTGAGGAAGAGGGTTCTTATCAGTACCTCATCATCCAAAATTCTGACCTTATACTTCTAGCCTCCATAAGTATAAGAAAATAAATCTCTGTTATCTCTGTTGTTTAAGCCAATCAATCAATGGAAATTTTTTTTTTTTAATTGAAGTCTGAGATGACTAACACAGTGAGGAACACAGAAAATAATTTTCCCAGTCACAAAGCAATTAAGTAGTGAAGCCAGATGAATTCAATCATATCCATTATGAAGCACTGACTATTCAACCTTTTTGAAGTCAGGATTATGTTTATTTTAAAAACAAATTGAGAAGTTTTCCACAAATTTCACAATTAAGGAAGTAGTTATATTTCATGGAAATTAACTGATCCTATGGCAAATTATAGCTCAGACTTTAGTGATCATTTTGTCTTTAAGTTTATGAACTTTTTTTTTCTGCTTGTATGTTGCTTGAATGCTTGGTTTTCCTTTAATTTTCTTTAAAAGTCAAGCATTTCATGAAGATATGGTGTGTATTTTTTCTTTTTATTTAATTAGTCATATGTAAATCAAAGGGCTTTTTTTGTCTGCAGAGTCAGTGATTTCTTCATTCTGAAAATATATTCTCTATAATAATTTGAATATTTTATTTTTCCTATTTGTTCTTCACTCTTCAAGTAATTTTAGTGATCTGTTGATGCAGTCCTAAATCTAACTTTACCTTAACCTTTTCACTAGCTAAATCAAATTCTAATTATAAACCTAATACTAATCAACGAAGGGTCCACTCTTTCTGATATCTTAATTCTTCAAGCTCCCACCACAAATTCTCAACTGTGAACTTAGGTTGTTTTCTTCATCACTGCTTTGAGTTTTACATAATTAATTCTGTTGCTAACAACTTAGAAAAATTTAAGATTATGTTTATAGTATTTTTACTTTAATCATTTTCTTATCTCATTTTTTTAATTCTCCCAATGTTACAATTTTCATAAAATCTTTGGCTTTTTCATCTTGTTTACAATCTCTTTTTAAAAGAGTTTTCATGGGGCACCTGGGTAGCTCAGTGGGTTAAAGCCTTGCCTTCAGCTCGGGTTGTGGTCCTGGGGTCCTGGGATCTAGCCCATAAGGCTCTCTGCTCTGCGGGGAGCCTGCTTCCTCCTCTCTCTCTCTACCTGTGTCTCTGCCTACTTGTGATCTCTGTCTGTCAAATAAACAAATAAATATTTTTTTTAAAAAGAAGAGTTTTCATGTTTTCTTTTATTTTGCTAAGAATGCAAGTCATAAACCTTCTATATTTCATTTGTTTCCTATAATATGCATTTTTTTCCAAAAGTACTTTGAGATGCTTGATTTTCTATCTTTGGCTTCAAGGGATCATTTTTTATAACCTGAACATTTATTTTTATTTTCTTATTATATTTCCTTGAATGGTGAAATTCTATTCCAACTTCGTATCTTTTTTTCAAGTGAAAAACAAATATCTTCTTGATTGCCCTCTTCAACTGGATTCTATTATTGTTCTTTAATATTGTAAGTCATAGGCTGATAGATAACAGAAGATTCTGTTGCTTAGGAAGTGCTTTATAAAAAAAACTTGAGCTAAGATGATTCAATGGATAAACTAGAAAATGGGCTTTTATTTTTACAGTAATTCTCTTTCCACTCTTAATTCTGACCATACTGAACAACTTTCCATTTCCATGAAGAATCAGGCTCTTTAGCAATTCACTCTCTTTGTACTTACTTTTTCTCTCACTGAAAGTGCTCTTTCCATCTTACAGCAACCAGATAACTCCCACTCATCATTTAAAGGTAATTTTAAGCATTACCTTTTGCTAGAATTGTTCTGTGATGTCTCTGTCTGAACCAGATGACTCTAATTTCAAATTCCATGGCAACCTGTTTGTGCTTCTATCATACACTGTATGTGAAGGCATTTATCACTCTATGTCTCCTAATGGGCCATATTTGGTTTAACAAATCCTTTGAGCTGCTGATTAAGATGAATATTTTTTTCTTTAAAAATTCTCAAAGGAAAATGTATGACCAATTTTACATTGAATTTCAACAATTTCATGAATTCTCCAAAACACATCTGTTTACTGCCTGATTTTTCATGCACTGAGGTGAACATTTTAGGTGAGCTGTTTATTGTTACAGGAACCACACACACATGTCCTGTGTGTGATTTATTTAGCCATGAAAATAAAACAAACAAAATCCTCAGCAAGAAGAGAGGAGGCTTTCAGACATGGAATTCTGAGTGACACCCAGACAAAGTAATACCTTATTGGATCTTAGAAATAGACAACTATTTTTTGTGATTTTTTTTCTTTTTCTTTTTATAGACATCCAGCTCATTTGATTCCTAAATAGAACTTGACATCAGTGAGTTTATATCTTCTTAGGGAGAGGAAGTAGACTGAGCCAGATGGTCAGCTGTTATAGCTTTCTAAGCCTCTTACTGTCTAGTATCCTAGAATACAGGTTTCCCATGATGGTGTAGGGATACCTGTAATAGACTCTCTTTCTTTCTATTTTCATTATGCTTAATGTCTAGTTCATAGTTGCCTATTCAAAATATGTTTCTTTAGAGAATATCCTCAAAGTTTACTTTGCCTTTTCCCCTCAATTTCAAGATGAGAAAATTCATTCCATATGATTATGAATTCTTTTGCATGTTCTTAAATTCTCTGACATTCAATTTATTTTTCTATAAAACTGAGATTGTATCTAATTACCAAAGATGGTATAAGGTTTAGAAATGAAACACAGGGGCTCCTGGGTGGCTCAGTCATTAAGCATCTGCCTTAAGCTCAGGTCACTGTTCCAGGATCCTGGTATCAAACCCACACCAGGCTCCCTCCTCAGCGGGGAGTCTGCTTCTCCCTCTCCTACTTCCCCTGCTTGTGTTCCCTCTCTTGCTGTTTCTTTCTCTGTCAAATAAGTAAATAAAATCTTTAAAAAAGTGAAATAAAAGTGAAGTAAAATTACTGAACTGAAAATTGTAAGGGTTGTTACTTTTGCTAATATTAGAAACATTCATTAATTTATCCACTCCATCAATGTTTATTTGAACCTCTGTTACTCTCTGGGTACTTTGCTAGATGGAGATCTCATATCTATTGATTCAATACATTTGCACTCATACCTGTCCCTGATGTGATCATACCTATGATATTTTTTTCTACCACTATAACTAAACTCATGTTATAAGTAAGCTTTTGGAACAGGTTAATCAGCCCCGGGGATTCTATGGTTTAAATTTCAAGTGCTATAAAGAGAATGGTTTGGATTTTGAATAAAGAAATTTCAAACAAATTAGTGTTGTGCCAACACCAACTATTTGCTTAGTAGGAGAATATGGTATGTAAGTGCTGTTCACTAAGTATTTTTGATTTAATTAAAAAAAAACTAAACAAATGGAAAATTAATACTTAAGTTCATTATTTAAATTGTGAATTACTTTAGTTATAGGTAAATTTTATAGTTATATTGCTCAATACCTAAGAAACTAGAAGTGTGTCTATAGGGAACCAGACAGAAATTATAGCAAACTTTAATTTAATCTAAAATTGAATACTACCACAGAATTAGCACCCTTACCTCTACTAAGACAGATTTTATATAATGCTGGAATATCTATTTAATTCAGATTATGCCTGCATGATTTTCATTCAAAATATTAAATGTCACTCACACATCAAGAATTTTAAAAAAGGTGTATTTTCCCTTCATGATTTAAAAAGCAATATTTTTCTGAATTGCTTCATTTAATGTAGAAATTGAACTAACTGGTAATTTTGCATTGGAGCAAAAAAAGAAAAAAAAAACTATTTCACTCAAAATTAGAGTAACTTTTACTTGTCAGGCTATCACCATGATTTTGCAATTCAAAGCTTTTACAATTCAATTCCTGAACTATTCTATACATTCCATCCTTACTTAATTGTCATGGCAATCTTATGAGATGGACTGTTATTTCTCTCATTTTACTAATGTTAAATATTAGAGAGAAAGAGAGAAATTAATTTGCTTATAGTTAAACTTCTTAAGATGTAGAAACTGGATTTAGGTCCTGATTCTTTAACTCCATGTTCTTGGACACTACACAAACTCTCTACACTTGTGTAGACTGACTTTGTGTTTGGAAATATGTTGGGAATCTATAAGGATATCTTACACCAAACATACTACTAGCCTTGGAGACAGGCTATTTTTTAGTTTCATTTTACAGAAAACCAAGCTCAACTTGATTAGATATTTTTGTAGAGTCACACAAATAAAATGTAGAGGAGGACTAAATACTAAATATATCATGTCCTAAGAACACAAATCCTTAGATATGACCTCTAGTGGCTTGCAGACCTTTTACATTATGTTGTCATGACAGTCATCTAATGAACCGACTTATTAATTTCTTTTGGTGAGGGGCATTCTTAGGCATGGTCTTCTTGTTACGGATTTTAAAATCAAGATTAAAAACTTGTAGGTGTTAGGGAGGTACTTTCCAGCCTGATAAATGTTCTTTCTAGCCATTCAATTATTTTACATTTTCCATGTGAGCCCATTAATTTACACTTAGTGCCTCTTAAGCAAAGGATTTGATAAAATGAAAGGTATGTCAATTTTAAATTTTACACAAGGATTTTCAAAAAGGATTCTTTGTTTAGTCTCATGCTTTACTAAGAATCACAATCTACGTGCATTATATGTAATTTTAGTCACAGACTCCACTGGAACATTTCAAGAGTGTGATACCACAGCAGGGTCACTTATTCTGGGGCTTGAAGAGTTTTAAACACCTGCCTCAGAGGTTGCCTGGAAACGACACTTGTTGCACATTAAGAATCAGTGTTAAGGTACTTTAAGTGGGAGTCTTTTTTTTTTGTTTTTTCCTCTTAAAACAAAGAACTTAACACCACACTCACAGAAAAAAATAAAAAAGCTGGCAATTGTTTACTTAGAATTTTGCTCCGAGTATTGTTTTTGGAATTTCATTTTTTAATTCATCCAACTGCTGTATTTGGCAGAGATTTTTGGACAAAGGTAAGTTGCATTCCTGAAATTAATGTTTTAGATTGATATGCATCTTCTAGAAGAAAATAATCTGAATACTAAAATAAATGAGTAAATTATTTGTAAAGGTACAACACACATTTATTTAGCTCAAATTGTTATGCTGGAGTAAAGGAGGATCACTACAAAATCTCCAGAAAGAGGTCTGCAAATTATTCATTGCAGGCATTCATTTAGCATTGATCCTCACATATCACTCCCATCTCTAGTGTTAGGATTTTCATTTGCAAAATGGGAGTAATAATGCTTCACTACATGTTTCCCAAGATGTATGTATTAGGCTCAAAATATACGACATGCTTAGAAGCATTTATAAACTATAGGTCCTCAAAATGTAAAGTACTTTTGTTTATTCAGCAAAGTCATGCATTCTTTCATGAAAGTAGATGGTTAGCTTCCCTGTAACTGTGATTAACTACTGGGAAAAAGGTTGCTTCTTAACAAATAAGACAAGATTATTGAACTCAGATGAATGAGTATAAGCCTACCCCTACAATTGGAGAGAAATTAAGGAATTTACTCTACCATAATTATTTTAACTAAGAAATTACTCTACCATGAGATTTTAGCAATAAAATTGTTCTGCATGAGGAGTAATCATATACCGAGTCTCCACACAGTGCCTAGCAGCTCAAAACAAAATCAAAAACAAACAAGAAACAGTTATTATTATTATGTGCCAGTTACAGTCAATAGATAGACTATACAACAATCAATAGATGACAATCTCAGCTTTCTCTTTTCACTAATTCAATTAATCCTTGTAACAAGTCTACAAGATCCTTAAGTCCATTTTATAGCTGAGTCAAGCAAATTGCACCTAAGTTCCCCCAAATGAATTGGCATAAAACAACTATCATTTTATTATGCTTCATAGTTTTGTAGGTCATGAATATCAGTTAGGATCAGATGATGTTTCTTGTGTTCAGGTGGCTTACCCTGTGTCAGACAGTAGCATTTAGCTGGTAGCTAGTCTGGCCTGGAGGGTTCAAGATGGCTTCACCAAGTGAGATGGTGCCAGGTGGAAAGAACTGTAAGATAAGACACAAATGGGATCTCTCTTCCTCCATGTAGTTTCATATCCTTTCTTCACAGTCTTTGCAGCAGGGAATTCAGACTCCATATGTGATGGCTCAGAGTTCCATGAAAGCAAGGTAGAAACTGCCAGATCAACTGTCATTGAACTGCAATGACATCATATCCACTGTGTTCTCTTAGTCCTAGAAGTCACTCTTTCAAAGGGTGAAATTCCATGCCTCAATCAGAGAATTTGCAGCAAAGTTTAATCCACCACAATGTTCAGATCATTTTGGTCAGAATACTATTTTGTCCCACGTTACTCTTTTACATATATAGTGAAAAATCCTCCCATTAATTTATCTGAGAGATCCATAAAAGTATGGTTCATCCAATAAAATTTCTTTCAATATTTTGTGCCATTTCAAACTCATGCCAATGCATTTATCCAATAATATGCCCTGGTTTTGTCACACAAATCTTCCATGAAAATATGAGGCAATCACTCAAGTTCATTGACCACAATTTAAGTCTTTAGAATTGATTGGCTGGCAAGAAATAAAATTTCTAGGTCAGATATTCTATACATTTATTCACAAGTATTTTACTTAAGGTCACAAACTGATAGGATGTTCTTTCCATGATGCCTTAAAGTCATATATTAAAAATAAATAATCTAGCCATTTCTTTTCCATTTTAAGCATTAAGCCTACTAAAAATAATCTGCACCATTTTTGAAATGTTCTCAAAATTTTCATTGTTGTGGTTTTTGTTCCAGTTTCCTTTTCTGGCTCTGAAAACAAAACTATAAGAAATTGCTAGATACATTTCCATCAAATCAAGTTAAACAAATAAAATGAACAATATATTTTAACCAATTTTTAAGTTTCTAAACCAAACCCAGAGTTTCACTGTGAGTGGTTATTTCTAGTTCTATGCTATATGCTTTTCTGAAAGTTAGGATCCTAATACGTATTTGCTATTTTATTAAATTTTTAACCTTGACACTATCTTGAATTCTCAGAGGGTAAACCTTATATGTGAAATGCAAAATTATATATGGCTTTGTATATGGCCCCTTGCCGAATATGGGTTCACAATTGAATATGACTTTTAAGTATGAATTAGCAAGGATGTAGTATTATGAAACCTGAGGAAACTTTTAGGTATGTTCCTCTCTAGACACTCACTATACAACTCCTCGAGACAGAAGGGATGTACACTGTCTTCAGAATTGCTTGATGGTCTTTTGGGACTCTGGTTCTAGAGACTGATGTCTTCCCCAAAGTCATATATCCCTAACTATTTGTATTGGCATGAGAGGCATTATGCAAACCCATATCCTTAGGGTATTTGAGTATTCCAGCTCTTCCCTGAAGTAAACAAGACCATGTTTATGTACTTAGCAGCACTATTGTTCCAGCCATGATTTGTTCATTCCTTTTTTTTTTTTTTTTTTGATTTGTTCATTCCTATCAGCAATGATCTATTAACATGGCAGCTCCATTACCCTATGACTTGTAGCAAGTTGCTCTGCCTAGCTCATTTACAATTTTCTTTTGTAAGGTGGGGATGGTGATAATATCTCCAACTCACAGAGCTGACATAAGAATCAAATAAGGCAATGAATGCCAAATTATTAGCACAATGCTTGTTATGTTGTAAATGTTCGTTATATATGAAATATCATATTTAATATCTTAGAGCTCTCTCTCTTATTATCATGCTATATCTCTTATATTAACAAATCCTATCACTATAATGTCTCTCACTATTGTCCTTTCCTTTCTTTTCTTATTGACAGAGAAATTAAATTAACTATCGCAAAGGCCACACATCTTTACTAACTGTAAATTTCCCTCTAATTAGGCGTGCATACTTTATTGAACTCTGGTTAATAAAATGAGGATCTGGCATATTTATCACTTGAATTACAAATGTTAATAATGTTAATTTCCTATTGCTATCGCAACAAATATTCACAAATTTAGCATCTTAAAACAACATAGATGTATTCTTTTATAGTTTTGGAAGTCAGAAATTCTGAAGTTGAGGAGAGTGAGAGTGCTGTGTTCCTTTCAGAGGCTTCAAGGAATAATCCATTTCCTTGTCTTTTTCAGATTCTAAATACATCTCACATTCCTTGGTTTGTGGCCCCTTCTTAGCATCACTCTGACTTCTTGTTTCTGTCCTCACATTTCCCACTACTGTTTGATTCTCCTGCTCTTATCTTATAAGGTCCCTTGTAATTATAGTTAATATATTAATAACATAGGTTAATATGTTAATATTGTATATCCTAGTTAACAAAGGATAATCTTCCTATCTCAAGATCCTTAATTTAATCACATGTGTGAAGTGTTTTTTTATTATATAAAGTAACATACTCCCAGGTTCTAGGGATTCAGGTGTAGACATCTTTGAGGGCTCATTAGTCCACTTACCACTGTATATATTTAAAATGCTTAACATATTTTATGGCCTTTTCACCACACTCCTTTCTGTTCCTGATACTAAATTATATCCTATGACTTTTACATTATATGACTATACACTGAACTACCAGTACATTATTCACTTTCAATCTGTGTGAGCACTCTCATGCTCTTCTCTCTTCATAAATTGCCTTTTCCAGCCACCTGGGTGGCTCAGTCATTAACTGCTTTCTGCTCTGGTCAAGATCTCAGGGTCCTGGGATCCAGCCCCTCACTGAGCTCCCTGCTTGGCGGGAAGCATACTTCTCCCTCTCCCACTTGCCCTGCTTTTGTACCTTCTTTCTCTGTATCTCTATCTGTCAAATAACATAAATAAAGTCTTTAAAAATAAACAAACAAATAAAATAAAATAAAATAAAATGCCTTTTCTATGTATTCTGCACATGGGGAAATACCATTCATTTTTCCAAAATCCATTCAGAATTTTGGGGGTTTTCTTTTCTTTTCTTTTTTAAGATTTCATTTATGTCTTTATATTTAGAGAGAGAGAAAGAGAGGGAGAGAGTGGGTGGTGGGGCAGAAGGGGAAAGGGCAGAAGAGGGAAAGAATCCCAATCAGACTCTGCACTAAGCCCAATGTGTGGCTTGATCTCACAACCCTCAACATCATGACCTGAGCTGAGACCATGAAGAGTATGATGCTTAGCTGACTGAGCCATCTGGGCATCCCTTGGGGTTTTCTATGCTTCTGGAATACACTAATATTTGCATTATCATAGGGTATATCGTGCTGTATGGTAATTAAATATATATTTGTCTACTTTTCTAGATTGCTAACCACTTGAAAACTGGGCCTTTTAAAATTTTCATTGTTGTTCTCACATGAAACACAGACCCTGGCAAAAAAATGTTGTTGTTTATGAGTTTACTGAAATTATTTGCCCAGCTCACTTGAAGCTCTACATAGGCAGTGACAGGTTTGAGGGCCACAGCTCATTGATTTGTTAGTCTTTATGTCAGTTGGGGAGTTTAGCTGCAAAAAAAAAGAAGAAAAAAAAAAAAAAAAGAAATCCCCTACAGCAGGTTTGTTGAGAAAGTGAATATAATAAAGAATGTTAGATAGCTCTCGGAATCTCCCAAAGACAGAGAAATAGACTTGGGGCTCATGTGGCCAGGAATAATGGCCAAATCATACCATGAGCTGGCTCTTGTGGGGCCCACGGAGATGCTGTTGCTACATACAGACACCTAAAACCATATACCACAGATGTTACTACCAGGACCTTGGCCGCTGCTCTAACAAAAAATAGATTCTTCCTGTCCCCTTGCCAGGAAGGGGTTGGAGAGACTGATTCTTCCCATGTGAGTATCTGACAGGCAGAACCAAGGGCACATACCTGTACACCAGCTGGATAGAAGGTTAGAATAGCTATTTCTGAATGTATTTTCAGATGTGTGAATTCTTTAGGTGAAAAATGCCTTTAATTTGAAAGTATTCAAAAGTGTTAAGTAGTTAAAGAGTTTGGTAATTTTAAGTATGCCTTTTAGTGAAATGGTGTAGAACTAGACAAGTCTTTTTTTTTTTTAATAAATTTGCCTTAAAGAGAGAAATTGATAATCAAAACTATAGCTTATGGAATAAAGACATTTTTCATTTGGAGGGACAGCAAACATTGAAAGAAATGTTTATATCCTTTTTTGGATTGTCAAAATGAAATATTCATTTTTATGTAATGGTCTAGTCAACTGGGTAATGCTATGAGACATGCACTTAGACGAAGTATTGAACAGTGACTCATTTGCATTAAAAGATGATAAAAGTTGTCTAATGTAGTAATGGATAGTTCATTAGATTAGTAATAGAATTGTGGTCCATTCTGCCTTAGGTTACCAATCAAAATCCATCATCATGCTTTAGACATCAAAGCAACCCTGTGTCTGACAGGGTTAATCATTTAGTCTTATCTGAGCAGAAAGAACTTCCTTTTTAAAGAACAAAATGCAAGGGGGGATGGGATTAAAAACACTAGGCTCAGAGTCTGGAATCCAAACTTCTAATGCTAGTTGGCTATTGGCTAGCTTAAAAAACATAGTGAAAATAAAAATTCTCCTGCCCCTACACTGTTATGTGTAGAAGTCAAGGAGTAGACTAGCTCTCGTATGTCCCTGTTAAATTTAATATTCTGTGAGCAATTAGAAAGATAAATCTCTAAGCATATATTTTATAGACTGAAAAATACAACATCTAATCCATTGTGAATAAAATGTAAATTTTAACATGAGATATTTTCTATTTTCTGCACCTAATAAAGCTCTTCCCTTTGTGTTTCTAGAATCTGTAACTGTAGGGTACCAAAATAGGTTTGGTTCCATGTCCCAAATCCTCTGACATTATACAAAAAACTTATTTCTCCATTGGTCAGTGTCCTCTGCTGTAAAGTGGACATGACTGTGTTGCTTTCCTTATGGTCATAGGTTTCTGGTCAAAAAATCAAATAAATGATGCAGGAAGAAGTTATTTTTAGCCCAAATTTCTCTGTTATTATAAAGCTTCTTTCTGAGCATGTTACTTTCATAGTTCAGATAATGCAAAGCTTCAAAGTCAAACAAATGCTCAATAATTTATTTAAGAACTTGCCCTGCAAGATCCAAAGTATGAAGGTAGATTGTTATAGACAGCACACAAACTTTTGGCTGACAGAGATGTGGGGAAAAGGAATATGGGGAAATTTTAGAGGGATTACGTGACATTTACAATTAGATCTTTCAAGATATAGAAATATAATGATAGAGCAAGCTGCAAAAGTTTTAAAATATGGCATCCATGGTTACAACATATTCATGTATGTTTATGTGTGTGTCTCCATATAGATAAATACAGATAAAGATATGTAGATAAAAAGAGAAGGAAAGAAAGAGAGATTCATACATATACACATATAAACACATAAGCCATTGACTTTTTACAATTAGCAAAAAATTAGAAACAAAATAAATGCTTATTAATATGGGAATAGTTGGACATATTATGGCACATATATGTATTATGAATATTACATAGCAATAAAATAATTTAGGACTCTATCAGTTGATTGTATGGGGGACAAAGAAGGGTCATTCAATAGAATTAATTTTTTTAATGGAAAAAAGGAAAGCAGAAAAAGAAATATGTCAAAGAAATATTGATTAAAAGGGAATGTGTGCACATCTATATGTGTAGGAGGTATTCTTGGAAATTCCAGAGAGATAAAACAAAGGGGCAGAGTGATCTGGGGCTCCCTTTTAATGGAAATATGACTAGAAAAAAAAACAATCAAATGCAGATATATACAGCTACCAGTGGGCAGGGGTTATGACATAATTTTCTAAGTATGCTTTCAAGGATCATGAGACTCAATTGTTTCCAGTCCAGGTTGGAGACAATGAGGAATCTTACTGATAGATGAATGGAACAGATCATTTTCATGATAGTTCTAGAAAAAAATGAAAGGATGGGTTATAGGAAGCAGGTTTCAGTTTGTGGAGTGTTAAGTGGCTCAGGCTCCCCATTTGTGCCCTGAAGTTTAGGGCTAAATTCCATATGCTCTATCAAAATGTTTAGCATCCACCATCAGCTTGTTTTCGAGTTCCCCTCCCACAAACTATGTATGAGATATGTACATATATGTACATATATATATTATACATATATATGTATAAAAGATTCTTTCCAGATTAATAGTTAAATGAATACAAGCAAGTCTACTTTTTTCAGAATGCAGAGTTGAGTTTCATTTATATTCAAAATTAGGTTAGGTCTCTATTTAGGTTGCTGCTACTTTTTTTTTTTTTTACTTTATTTAAGCTTTATTTAAACATATGATGTAACCCCACCACCCTCACCCAACCCCTCTTCCCCCCACCCCCCTCAGTTTGTTTTATGACATCAAGAGTCTCTTTTGGTTTTTCTCCCTCCCGATCCCATCTTCTTTCATTTTTACTTTTCCTACCACCTTAACCCCCACCCCCGTTGCATCTCCACTTCCTCATATCAGGGAGATCATGTGGTAGTTGTCTTTCTCCAGTTGACTTATTTCGCTAAGCATAATACGCTCTAGTTCCATCCATGTCGTCGCAAATGGTAAGATTTCATTTCTTTTGATGGCTGCATAGTATTCCATCGTATATATATACCACATCTTCTTTATCCATTCATCTGTTGATGGACATCTAGGTTCTTTCCATAACTTGGCTATTGTGGACATTGCTGCTATAAACATTCGGGTTGCTGCTACTTTTTACAAATGTTTTAAAATACGCATTAGGTAGAAAACTCTTCCTATTCTGTAACTTCTCCTAAAGAAAAAAAATGGTGAATATTTATCAAATGTGAGATAAGTAGTCATGTTCCATTTGCAAGTAGCATCTAATTTGACATAATATTTTATTCAAGAAATGTATAATCTTTATTTTTATGAACTTAAATGATATGACCAATTTATTGCAGTGGTTGCTGGATCTGACTTTAGACAAATAAAGAACTCAGTTTGAATTTAGAGTCTACAATTTAATATCTATGTGAATTTTGGTAATATTCTTAATTTCTCCAAAACTGTTTAGTCACCAAAAATGATGACTTCAAAGGAATGTTGCACACATTAAATGAGATAATGAAAAAAAAAGTACTTAAGGTGTTTTCCAAAAACTTAATAAATAGCAAAAGCTGTTATTAAATTGATTTTCAATAAGGATCTCATTTCACATTTTAAGGATGCAGAAAAATAGCTTAATTTTGGCATAAGAGCAAGAAGTATTAGACTTAAGACAGTGTGGTAATATGAAGGAAAGAGGGATCTGGGAGAAAATATAGTCAAATAAGTTATGTGTACATATTACACAGACTAGGGTTTAGAAGTCACTGATAGTTGCCTCAAACTTTCATCTTTAAAGTTGAGAAGATTGGGAGATTCTTTATTCATTTCTCAGCCTCAACTTGTGAATCAAATCACATAAAATATTTTAGAGAAGTTTTTGAATTACAATTTCTATACAAATGTGGGCTATTATGATTATTTTACAGTTCAAAATGTCTCTACACTGACTTTTTTTTTAACATTTTTAAAAAATTTATTTGACAGAGATCACAAGTAGGCAGAGAGGCAGACAGAGAGAGAGGAGGAAGCAGGCTTCCTCCCTAGCAGAGAGCCAGATGCGGGACTTGATCCCGGACCCTGAGATCATGACCTGAGCCAAAGGTAGAGGCTTTAACCCACTGAGCCGCCCAGGAGCCCCAACACTGACTTTTTTAAATGCTAGATTTTGTTGGTCTTTAAGGCATTCACTTACTTGATTGTCACTATTTTTAAATTAATTTAATTAAAATGAGTATAAAATAAGGGCTGTGAATCAAACTTTTCATCAGAGCTAGCATTTTCAAGATCGGAAGAAACTATCAGATTAAAATTAAACCCCATTGGGGCCTTAGGAATGGTAATAAAATATGATGGTTTCCAAGAACTTCTTATCACATTGAAATATCTATTTTATGAAAACATTTGTCTTCAATCATTAATGTTATTTTAATAAGGTTTTAATGTTTAATTATATATTATTTTCAGGTAGCTCCACATATTTTGTAATACTATCTTTGTTTGAGATGGATGTTTGGAATAATTGACTCAATTTTTAAATGCCAAATATCGATGTTTAGCCATGGTCAGAAAAAAGAAAGAAGAGTTAGCTGCATTGGCAAGGAGTTGCTATTGATAACTTACTTGTGACAGCAGTTGCATTAAATTGATCCTTTGAAAAAATTTTCACAATCTTACATGGACCTTACTGGGTTGATGGATCAGGTTGATTTTAACAGTGTTTTAAAATTGACTTCAGAGCAGTTGCATCTTCCAAGAGAGTATGGATATATAATTTGGGAGTATTAAGAGAACTTCATATTAATTTACTGTGTCATTTTTTGAAGTTTTGAGGTTATAATGTATAGTTTAGTCACAAAATTCGGGACAAAGTTTCTTTGCTTAGTTTTCTAAGTAAGACTTGCATTATCAACATGCAAACAAGCCAAACAAACATTAGTTTTCAAAGGACCTTTCATTTCTGTATATTTAAAAGAATTGATCTCAACTGTATGTGTTTTTTCAGAATGCTGAATGTTGTAATAAAAAAGAAGTGTTCAAGGTTTATTGACAGTCTTCTGTATGACAAATATTGTTATGCACTGGAGAATTTCTCCAGCTACCTCCTCACCCACATTGGCTAAACCACCTACCCGTGAAACCAGAACATCAAAGGGTTGGTGTAATGGTGGCTGCCAAACAGAAAACTGACCCAATCACTTCCATTCCTTGGCAAAAGGAGAATATACAAGCCAGGGTGAACCAACTGCATGCAATGCATCAAATGTCTGGCCATACTGTTTGATTTAAGAATTGATCACTGACCGGTTGACAAGTCAGTATTATTGGAGTATTTTCAAACAAAGGTTAAGTAAGTTGTTATTTTCTACCTACTAGGCATACTGTAAAGCATTAAGCCTAATCCATTACTGACTGTTATAAAGAAAAGATGCTTTGAGGAAAAACCTTAATCGATATTTGTTCCTGGATATTTGTTTCTGGTTACAATCTTCACAATCCAACCATTATCTTGCCAACATATATGAGTCAATCTCTACATTACTCTCTACTCCATATTATTCTGAGATGCATTTTTATCACTTGAAACAGAGATAAATGACTATAATTGTGAGTACTTTTAGCCATGCTATATTTTGGCTCATGCAAAATATATTAGAAATTGAAATATTCAGCCAAAGGTCTACGTGCTATGACCAAGAGTGAAAATGGTGTTTTACTAGACAGTTTGGTAAATGACTATAATTCAGGTTACATATGTTTTTAGTTCACTAAAGTATTCAATTACGTGTATATAGGTAATAGAATGAAAGTATCGACATTGACTTAGAGTGCCTGCAGGTAATGGTTTTGTATGATATATAAAAAATATCAGGGATAACCGTTGTAGAGAATATAAGCTCCCCTCCCAGAATCAGTCACATCAAGAACAGTGATTGCCATATAATGAGCACTCAGGAATTTTTTTTAATAAATTGATAGGTGAATTTAATGTAATGTAATGTATGTGGAGTCTTGCCCCTTCTATTTGTTAGTTGTGTGACTTTGGGCAATAAAGCAATCTCTCTGTACTCTACTGTTGTCAACTTAATATTTGGATATAAATAAAACCTAACAATTTTAAGAGCACTGCTTGTCACCTAGCATAATCATTCTGGAAAGAAATGGAAATAAACAAAAATGAAAGTTTAGTGGTTTTGGTTTTAGATAGTTGTACACCTCACTAATAAATCTTAGCACCAGTGTTACATAAACACTTTCCAAAGGGTCTGTTAAAATTGCAAATAAAATTATTTTACTTTCTTAGTTAAAAGTACTTAATCATAAAGATTATTTTTGTCTCCAGCTAATGTGGACATTAAAATAGAACCAGAGGTTTTGGATTAGGAGTGTTTTGAGAAATTGGTGAATCTGGAATGTTCAGTTTATATGTGTGACACATAAAACAGGAGCATACCAGTGGGTTTGTAAGTAACTAGACAGGACCATACTTTAAGCCCCACCCAGTATGAATTTCTTCTCACTACACTGCCAAGACAGAGACTTGCTAAGGAGCTTCTTAATACCTTATGTTCCTCTTTCTCTCGTGGCATGTTTGGCCATATTTTCTAGGCCCTTTGCTTCTGGGGGGGAACAGATGACTATTTCTAACCAAAGGGCATGTAATGGGAGAAGCTTGGATGAATTTATAAACTAGAATTTATAAACTAGAGCTTTGTACTTACCTCCAGTTCTGACTCAGACTGGGCTCAAACAGAAGAAAATTAGTTTAATGTTATAAGCAACTAAGATTTTATGGTGATTTCTTACATTTAGCCTAACACATTCACTATCTTCTAATATATTTATGAATCTTTATAATTTTATTAAAAAGGTATTACCCAGTAAGGTAAACATCTGGTCTATGCATAATTGCTCTCTGTTTGTATTTTTTATAAATTATAAAACTGGGAATAATTATAGTATTTTCCAATATTATTAGTCATGGAGCAAGATTATCATGATAATTAGTTAATAAAAAATGATTTAAGTAGAACTGTATATATATATATTTTTTTTCTTTTACTGAGTGGAGGAAAATTTACTATAAGCAAGATTTTTTTTTTTTTTTTTTTTTGGCCTAACATTGTGCCAGCTTAATTTTCTTTAAAAGAAATCTATTGAAATGAAATGTTGGGGGAAAGGCTAAGTTTTGTTTGGGTTCAGTGAAATATTCAGACAATGTAATATAAGTTTGGGGAAAATTCTCAAAATCATGTAGTAAAACAATAATTAATATTGACATGGTTTTTGTCAAATACCCTAAAAACTGCTAAGGAAAATAGCCTAAAATTGTGCATAGCTGACTCTTACTTTTTTTTTTATTGTTACATAAAGTTTATCCTTCCTAGAAACAAATACTTAATTTACTATGCATTTTAATTCTCAGTTTTCGTGCCCTCAGTCAATTCAGATATATTTAGATTTTCTTTAACTAAAACTGATACCTAGCAGAGAGGTGAAAATTAGAGATATGTGTCATTGTGTGACTGTATTTCTGTATATTTTCTTTTTAATTTGCGTATTCATTTCATCAGTATTCCAATCAAGAATTCCAGAGTTGAGAAACTGACTGGTGTCTGTGGATAGGAATGAGTAAGCAACTTCTTTGAAAGTTTTATATTGGTAAATAAACTACACCTCAATAAGTCTTTGAGAGATTTTTTTTTTCTCCATTAAAATAGAATACTAGTTCCTTATCTATTGGTATAGCTGTATTTGAAAACAAATCCAACAAAATCACCGATGACATTTTCATGAACAAGAGGGAAATGTGTGGACAAGTTGACAGAGTTAAATTTCCTCACTGTTAAAGAATATTGATAAATAAACCATGTTCTCCAGTTCAGAGTTTCCCAAACTGTTTTGCATGAAATAAGCACTTTAATTTGCATGTGTGTGACACTACTTAAATATCCATTGGTTAAAAATGGGGGTGCCTGTGTGGCTCAGTCAGTTAAGCATCTGCCTTCAGCTCAAGTCATGATCCCAGGATGCTGGGATCAGCCCTGCATCAGGTTCCCTGGTCAGTGGAGAATCTGCTTCTCCCTGTCCTTCTGCCCTCCTCCATTGCTCATTCTCTTTCTCTCAAGAGAAAAAAAATGAAATATTTAAAAAATAAATAAATGAATATTAATTGGTTAAAAATACACCAGAAAATGTTAAAAATGTGAAATGTATCATGGAAAAATGAAAACATTTTGTTTCAGTAATCATAGTAGTTTAACCAATTTCCTCAGGTAAAAATTTAACAGATTTGTAGAAAATACAGATAGCACCATGTGAGAACACATAGCTGCTTTGGGGTAGAGTTGATCTAGAACTATGTGATACCTCCACAGAGGATACTAATGGCTTATAACAGTTCAATTATGTATAAGCTTTTTAAAGGCAGAGGCTAAATTGTCTCCAGTCTGTTTATTCTTAGATGCTCACTGCTTCTATGGCAGTTTAGCCTGATCGATTTTTTGCCTAGAGGATAACATTTCATTATATCTCTCTGCTTCTAAATTTGCCTTACACCCAGTCATCAGCAAGCTGCCATTAGAAAACCCTTCTTAAAACGAAAATTTGGTTGCATCTTTCTTCTTAAAA